>BQNB010122049.1:1976-17625 GCA_026074375.1 Tanacetum coccineum
TATCTTACGAGGTCTTTTCTTGCCACCATCCGATCTCGTCTTTCGCTCATAATGAGGAGCAAGGGGATGCATAACTCGATCATGTGAGATGTAGAAAGATAAACACAACATGTTTGAACAATCTAGTCAAAAGCATTCCATAAGGTAGGAGTTCCTTAGGTTTGTTTTGAGTCTTTTCCATTCTTTTGAGAATGAAAAATGCTAGATTGTATCGAGTAGAGGTTTCAATACAATAAGGCAAATGAAAAAGACACGCGAAGACATGATCCTTATGACCTCCTAGACAAATGGCGTTTTCACGAATGATATCAACCCATGGTTTCATATGAGGTTGAATTTCGCGAGTTAAGATTTCGTTTTTGTCGACGACAATGGTTTTCTTGTTTTTTAGTATGATCCGATCCGATCGCGTCTTTCGCTCATAATGAGGAGCGAGGGGATGCATGACTTGATCATGTGAGATGTAGCGATCAATTGCTAGCTTGGGAAAGATGGACACAACATGCTTGAACAATCTAGTCAAAAGCATCCCATAAGGTAAGAGTTCCTTAGGTTTGCTTCGAGTCTTTTCCATTCTTTTGAGAATGAAGAATGCTAGATTGTATCGAGTGGAGGTTTTAATGCAATAAAGCATATGACAAAGACACACGAAGACATGATCCTTATGACCTCCTAGACAAATGGCGTTTTCACGAATGATATCGACCCATGGTTTCATATGAGGTTGAATTTCGCGAGTTAAGATTTCGTTTTTGTCGACGACAATGGTTTTCTTGTTTTTTAGTATGATCCGATCCGATCGCGTCTTTCGCTCATAATGAGGAGCGAGGGGATGCATGACTTGATCATGTGAGATGTAGCGATCAATTGCTAGCTTGGGAAAGATGGACACAACATGCTTGAACAATCTAGTCAAAAGCATCCCATAAGGTAAGAGTTCCTTAGGTTTGCTTCAAGTCTTTTCCATTCTTTTGAGAATGAAGAATGCTAGATTGTATCGAGTGGAGGTTTCAATGCAATAAAGCATATGACAAAGACACGTGGAGACATGATCCTTGTGACCTCCTAGAAAAATGGCGTTTTCACGAATGATATTAACCCATGGTTTCATATGAGGTTGAATTTCCCGAATGAAGATATCGTTTTTCAAGACGAGCAATTGTGTTTTGTAATGGTTGATTAAATTCATTTGATATGCGTGGAATGTAGTTTTAGGTCTTTTGATGATCTATTGCGGTAATTAGAGGCATTGTTACCTAAAATAAAACAATCAAAGTCATATATTAATCTCTTACATATGTGTTGATATTTTGAGTTCGTGCCTAGTGTGTGCCTAGATGTAACAAATGTGAAGTAATGATTAACTCGACCTAAAAATTAAAATCTTAAGAGTTAATTCAAATGCTCCTTTGTTTGATTTTGCTCATCTAAACATGTCGAAAAATACATATGAATTATGTAACTCGTCCTTTGTTCATGAGATCATTATGCATGTGTTTGAAAACGTTTTTAAGTTGTATTAACAATGCATAACCACAATTTTATTATGTTCCTAACGTGAGTAATTTGAAAATAAAATTGGGGTTTTGGTTCGAAATCAATTTTTCAATAAACTCACAAATGTATGCAAATCCTATGTCTACGGGAAGCATATTAGTTATACATTGTATCCTAGTAGTCTTAACTGTACAAATTTGAAAGAAAAATAAAAAATCCCCAATTTCAATTTTTGTGTTCATCATGAACCCTAGACTTAAATTAAAAGAAAATATATGAAATGACTTACAATTGATGATGTTAATGATGTTATGAATGATTGTAGGTGTTGATTTTATCTTCAATATGTGTTTTAATGGGTGATTTTGAGTTTTTGGGTGGTTTTGTTCGTGTTTGTCGTTGCAGATATGAAAAGGGGTGTTTGTTTTTGTGTTTGAAATTTTTTTAATTAAGTGTTCAATTTTACTGTCTGCTAATGGCGGTCCCATATCACCTAGCGGTCCCAAATATATTAGGGACTGCCTAGGGTATGGGGGCCAACCTCAGCGAGGGGTTTTGGACTTAGTTTTTGACAAAAATTTTACGAAGAGGAGTGACATTTTAATTTGCATTTCACAAATTAAAATTGCTTAAAGTACTTCGAATGAAGTATTTAAGTTCTCATGACACGGAATAGAACACGGACTAGAATTGAGACAGAAGAAGGAGAAGCAGACTAGTATGATTTATAGAATGTGTTCCATCATTCCTAAACCAAGACGTAGATAGTTAAACGCTTCACGTTTAAGGGGTTTAGTAAGGATGTCGGCGATGTTGTCAACGGACGGCACTTTTCTTGAGATATGTCCTTTCTGGACATTATCAGGAAGAAAGTGGTGATGAATTTTGATGTGTTTAGTTCAAGAATGTTGCACCGGGTTTTTGCTAAGGTCAATCGCGCCTTTATTGTCGCACATGATCGGGACGTCGTCGAGTCGAACGTTGTAGTCGATAAGAGCTTATTTCATCCATAGTGCTTGTTGACATGCCTTTCCGGCGCTTACGTATTCAGCTTTGGTAGTGCATATAGCAAGAGTGGTTTGTTTCTTCGAGAACCAAGATGTTAAACAACATCCCATGAACATACAAATACTGCTAGTGCTCTTTCAGTCCACATAATCTCCCACATGATCAAAGTCGGCATATACTATTGTTTCTATGCCGGTCCCCTTAGGATACCATAATCCTAAGTGCATAGTGCCTTTAATGTATCAGAAGATACGCTTAACCGCTTCAAGATGAGAGGTTTTGGGACGTCAATGTTGATGAGGTTTTGGAGCCTATTAGAGCGGGCAACTATAGGACTGTCAATTATACATTATATCGGGCTACTTGTCGTTAGGTATATTAAACTACTATTCAATCCTCGATACTTGGCACTATCTACCGACTCACACTCTTTGTTTTTCGTGAGTTTGGTATCACAGTACATGGGGGTTTTCATTGGTTTAGATTCCTCTAAGCCAAATTTGTTAAGCATTTCTTTAATATATTTAGATTGATTAAAGAAAATACCATCTTTCATTTGTTTTATTTGTATTCTAGGGAAGAAGTTAAGTTTACCCATCCTGCTCATCTCAAACTCGTCATGCATGATTTTCGCAAATTCATCACAAATGTCTTGATCAAGTTCGAAGAATATAATGTCGCTCGACATATATTTCAAACGATGATGAGGTTTAACTTTCTTCTTAGTAAAAAAGAGTGTTATCTACCATTCCCATTTTATATTCATGTTTAATAAGAAAAGCTTTTAATCTATCATACCAAGCTTTGGGTGCTTGTTTAAGACCATATAAAGCTTTCTTTAGTTTATAAACATGATCCGGTTTTTCAAAGTCAATGAATTCTGGAGGTTGTGCCACGTATACCTCCTCATTGATAAAACCGTTAAGGTATGACTTTTTACAATCCATTTAGAATAGTTAAAAAATCTAAAGCTGCAAGCATAAGATAATAGTATCTTAATTGACTCAAAGTTAGCAACTAGGCTTAAGTTTCATCATAAATCGATGCTTCTTGATGATGATAGCCTTGAGCAATCTAACCTAGCTTATTTCGAGAAAAATTACCGTTTCTCGTCTAACTTATTTCTAAACACCCACTTAGTTCCTATGATTGTCATATTCCTAGGTTGTGGAACTAACTTCTAAACGTTGTTAGCAATTGATGTGTGTCAAAAGCTTTAAATTTATAATGACTGAAAATACCATTTTTATTATAGGGAAACACACGGGTAAAAGTATAACCCACGTATATAGTATAATCTTTTTAGGTAAGACCAGGTCGTCCACATGGATTTGAGTAGTATTCTAATAATCAGAAAAATAGACTTTAACTATTTTGTAAATAACTTTTTACTAGTGATAATAAAGATGACTACTCGGATAGTTGAAAATAATTCATAAGTGTTGGAAATGATTAAGACCTTGAAGATGGAACATTTAACTTATAAAAAAGGTTTCTCGTCAGAAAACTTTTTCACAAATTAACTTGATTAACTCAAGACTTATATTTGGTAGACTAGACCAAATGTTTCCCTCAAATAGTTTAGCTACTTATTATATCAAAGCTTATTTTGTTTACCAATTTACGAAAGTGGATTTCTCGACACAGACGATAAAGATTATAAACAAATCTTTAAAACCACATATATCATAATGGGTCTTTCAACCTATTCCGATATGCTTTATATAATCTAAGTTGATTAAGCAAAAAACGATAAGATAGGATATAACAAGTTTGCATAACATAAGCTTGAGATTAAAAGATTCACGATCATACAAACACCTTATTCATTATCATAACATCTCGAGTAGTCATGAGGATTTAGCCTCTCATGGCTAAGTGGTTACATTAACATAGCTTGATTCAACAATAAAAAACTTTTTTTTTTTATTTCACTAAACTAGTATGATGATCTTCTTCGTTCTTGGTTGTTTGATCTTGATTTCTCCAAGAGGGTATGGTGTTTTATGCTTGGTGGATGTTTGGAAAGGGCTTGTGAGGGAAGAGGTGTGTGTGAGATTGTTATAAGAACAAATGAAGAAAGGATGAATGAATTTGCTAGAAATCCGTCCCCTATTTATTGGTTGTGTGAGGGGTGAAAGTGTGGCGCACAAAGATATTTGTGTAGCGTACTTGGTGATTAAATGCGAGGGAATTAAATGTTTAGTAAAGAAGTACGGCGCACAAGAGAATATGTGCGGCGTACTTGGTGTATTAATTCAGTAGCATTAAAGTCTTCATTTATTCTTCGTAGTCATATGGGAAGTGCGGCACACAAAATAGTAAGTGCGGCATACTTGTAGAGTTAACACTGAATTTTGACTAAGTCTTTATTTCATGTCTTGAGGATAAGTGTGGCGCACAATTGGTAAGTGTGGCGCACATTTGCACTCTAGAGCTTGAACTTTATATTTCCTTTGTATATTGTTTTCTTTAGCATATAAATACTCGATCTTTGTTGTGTTTGAGCTTGGAATATCTTCAAGTGAACCTGCAAGCAATTCATGCTATTAAGTATCAAAAGTTCATGAGAAATGATTAAATATATTTTTAATTGCAATTAAACGCCCATCCTGAAATCATGTATAATTTTGGCGTTTATCAATTCATCTTCCACACTTAGCTGTTGCTTGCCCTCAAGCAATCAAAGCGAGAAAATAAAATCATTTATCGTGACGTGGAGAAAATTTGGATTTTACAAGTGTTTACAAGTTTAGATTACTTTTCAGGCATTGACATATAACTAAGCACCTCACATAGGGAATGTGTTTGATTTAAAATTCACTCAGTTCACTCAGATAGGGTTTATATATTTTTGTGGAGACACTCAATTTGCACAGACATAATCTAGACAGCTACCATAGGCTTGTACTTGACACATAAACCTGACCGAAGGGCGGAACTTGATACTGAAGCGGGAGCATATACTAATCTTCATGTGCCAGAACTTAAGCCTTTATTTCTTTGAACTACTATATATATATATATATATATATATATATATATATATATATATATATTTTATTTTAATATTATATTTATTACTATTATAGATTCTTCTATTTTTTTTCCTATAGGATAATTGTAACTAAGCCTGCACAAGACTTCTATCTTTTACTTTAACTTCTTTTACTTAGGTATTTTTGCAACTTAGCGCTAAAGGGAGCACTTGCAAGAACAAAGACTTGCGGGATTCATAACATATGATTAATCTGGATTCGGTCTAGTAAATGATGATCAAGCACAAGTTCTATAGCTTCTAAATTACCGGCTCACTCAAAATAATTATCAACCAATACTATTGCTCCAGAAAAGGCGACAAAACCACATATACACATCCATAACGATGGATAGATAATATGATGCTCATTACTACTACGTACCAAGCTTAAGCATCAATTATCTGGGTACCAAAAGTGGGTACCCGAATATTTTAAAGGCTTAATAATTCTCTCAATTTAGTGGACTAGGTTGTGCTAGCTATAGTGTCAATCCGGTTGGATTTGCCTTACTAAGAGCATTTTTTTAATTTTGAAAGCATATATATATTAATTTTGAGATTTTTTGTTTTTGAAAGCATCAGTTGGCAAAAATTTTGGCAGGGCAAACATGGAGGGATATGATTATTTTTTTCCTATTGGGTCCCCTCCACACTTAAGTTGAACATTGCTCTCAATGTGATAACTGGTAATAGAGATAAAATAGGGAAAATTAAGAAAAACGGTACATCCTGGGGCATAGAGAAATGTAACTGCGAGAGAGCTATCATTGAGCAGACTTCATAATTTTCCAAATCTTTAAGCTATATTACCTGCATAAAAGTAAATACAAAATCACACAAAAATAAAATATTTTTGTTGTTGTTGTTTTTTTAGAAAATAATATATAAGGTATGAATGGAGAAAAAATGGATGAGGGACTCCTCCACACTTAAGTGAAGCACGGGTTGCCTCTTGAGAAGCACTTAATTTTTTAAGAGATTCTTTAGCTAGACTCGAACTTGGCGAGTCATTCTTTAGGAAAGAAGGGAGTAACTGCTTCCCTTTGGTCATTATAATCTTCTTCTTCATGATATAGTTTGAGTCGAGGGCATTACATCATAAATGTTTTTTCCCCATATTTTACATAGTAGTTTCACGATAATCGAAGGGATATGTTGTTTTACTACGTATGGTTACTAGCCAAACGGATCTGAGTTTCGGCTGTTTGTATTTATACTTTTGAGTGGAAAGAGCAGAAACCTTGTTTCATGTATTGAAATTCTTTTCTCATTCGTAGTTTTCTATCATGCCAGACCTTGGTTCTTGCTTTGTATAATTGAGAGTTTTCATAGGCTTGATGTCTAAGTTCATCTAATTTGTGGAACTGGAACATTCGTTTTTCACCAGCAGCAATAAGATATGGATTACAATTCTTCAAGGCCCAGTAGCAGGTGTTTCAATTTCAAATGTATGTGGTTGTTCTTTTCCTATATTATGGTTTGTAGGGTGTGCTACCGGTTGGTGTTTTGTAAGCAGTACGAAAAGCCTACAGAGCGTCATCAAGTTTTCTTGACCAAATAGCAGGATTGTCTTTAACAGTCTTTTCAATAATTCTTTTAAGAACTTTGTTGTGTTTAAACTTGAACACTTAATTTAATAATTTGAGGGTGATATGGTGTAGAGAACGGTGGTTAAATTCCATATCTCTTTCTAGTCTTTTCCATTATTTTGTTGCAGAAGTGAGTACCTCGTCGCTGATTAGAGCTTTGGGCATTCTAAAATGGCAGAATAGTTTCTTTAAGAAAGTGACAACCACTCGGGCATCATTGGTTGGTAAAGCTTGAGCTTCGGCCCATTTAGATACGTAATCAACAGCGACAAGAATGTATTCAAACTTATGTGATTTTAGGAACGGTCCCATAAAGTCGATACCCCATATATCAAAAATTTCACATACTTGAATGTTGTTTAAGGGCATCTCATCATGTTTTGATATATTTCATGTCTTTTGGCATGCTTCGCAAAGTTGAATTAGAGTATGAGCTTCCTTTATGATTGTTGGTAGTAAATCTGAATCGTGGACCTTTTTTAAGCGGGTTACATTTGTCCTTATGTCCACGGTTTGTCCATGGTGTCATTGATATATGATTTTCAAGTTTCTGGTCAAGATACACTGCGTCTGATCATTCCTGTCAGATGTTACTTTGAAGAGTAGGGTTCTTCCTAAAGTTGGTGTTGAGGTCAGGAAGAATTTGGTTCTTTTGTTGATACGTCATCCCCTTTTGTAAAATATCAGCATACACAAAAATAGTTTGCAAAATCTGTGAACCATGGTTCATCTTTGGTGTTAATTTCCATAAGGGTCTCTCTAGTAAAGTTGTCATCAACATCACTTGACTCATCGTTTTCAATCCGGGATAAGTGGTCGGCTGCGACATTTTCTGTTCCTTTTCTATCCTTGATTTCTATGTCAAATTCTTGTAAGAGTAAAATCCATCGAATAAGACATGGTTTAGCATCTTGTTTCTTGAATAAATGCTTTAGAGCTGAATGATTGGTGTGAACAATAGTTTTTGATAGAATAAGATAGATTGGAATTTTATAGAATGCAAATAAACTAATGCATAAGTTTTTCTTTTCGGTTACGGTGTATTTATGTTGATCGGGATTAAGAGTTTTGCTAGCGAAGTAGATCGGGTGAAAGTTTGTACCATCTTTTTGACCTAAGACAGCTCCAACTTCAAAATCACTTTCATCGCACATAAGTTTAAATAGAAGATTCTAGTTTGGGCTTACGATCACAGGAGCACATGTGAGTTTCTCTTTCCATGATTCAAATTCTTTTTGACATTCATCTTTGAATTCGAATGGAGTATCTTTTTCAAGCAGTTTAGTTAGAGGACGAGCAATTTTCGAGTAATCTTTTATGAATCTTCAGTAAAAACCGGCATGCCCCAGAAAGCTTCTAACACCTTTGATATTAGTAGGGGCGGAAGTTTTGAGATTACGTCGATTTTTGCTTTGTCAACTTCAAGTCCTGCGCTAGACACTTTGTGTCCAAGCACAATTCCTTCTTTGACTTGAAGTGACATTTCTCCCAATTAAGGACAAGATAAGCCTCTTTACAACGCTGAAGCATTTTATCGAGGTTGTTTAGGCATTTTTCGAAAGAGTTTCCAAAGACGAAGAAACCGTCCATGAATACATCGACGAATTATTTGATCATGTCGTGAAAGATTTCCAACATGCATCTTTGAAATGTAGTTGGGGCATTACATAGCCCGAAAGGCATTCGCCTATAAGCGTATGTTTCGAAAGGACATGTGAATGTTGTTTTTTCTTGGTCCATAGGATCGATAGAAATTTGAAAATATCTAGAAAAAAACCATCGAGAAACAAAATAGTTATTTACTATGTGTCTTTCTAACATTTGATCTTAAATGGCAAAGGAAAATGATCTTTTGCGGTTGTCTTTCATTGAGTTTATGATAACGATGCATACTCGCAACCTCGTAATGGTTATTGTTGGAATAAAGTTCTCATTTTCGTTTGTGACAACTGTAATACCACCTTTCTTTAGTACACAGTGAATAGGACTAACCCAAGGACTATCGGCAATCGGGTAGATAATACTGGTATCCAAGAGTTTCACGATTTCTTTCTTAACAACTTCTTGAATATTTAGATTTAGCCTTCTTTATTTTTGGACAAATGGTTTCTTGTCATCCAGAAGTTGTATCTTGTGTTTGTAGAATGATGGACAGATACCAGGAATGTCTGTCATTTTCTAATCAAAGGCTTCCTTATGTTTTTTAAGGACAGATATAAGTTTGCTTTTGTTTTGAGCAGAGAGTTTAGATGATATGATCACAGGGAGAAAAGATGGTTCTTCTAGAAATACATATTCCAAGTTATCAGGAAGAGGTTTAAGTTCAAGATCCGTAGGGTTCTCTTCGAGATATGTGTTGATTTTATAATCTGTGTTGATGGTGATTTTCTCGAATGGTGGTTCTTTGGTATCAGATTCAGATTCAAAATTTTCATCGGCAGACATTGCCATGAATTCATCGAATTTAGAAAAGATTTCTTCTTTGAGAAGGGTTCCTTTGATGGAATGGAGTATTTTGCTTCCTTCGTCTAAAGAGCGTCAAAATCTTCTTCATAAGATTCACCGATAACATCCGATACTAAAACATGTTTCGTCGTTGAGTAGAGTGTTTATCGAGAATCAATATTAAAGATCATTCGTTCAGTCCTAACTCTAAGTTTTAGTTTTTTCTATTAACTCGAATAAACTGCATCAGTGGGAAGAAAAAGTCGTCCAAAATTGAGAGGAACTTTGTGTCTTCTTCCATTTCAGAATACGAAATCGGCAGGAAAAAGTAAATTTACCACTTCGTCGAGATATTTTTAGCTATTCCTAACAGGTATTGGAATGATATGTCGTCTATTCTTAAGCTCATTTTGATAGGTTAAGAGGGTTTCGAGAGTTAATTTTTTTTGCTTATAAGGTTATGGCATAAGGTTAATGCTAGCACCTAAGTCGGCTAAAGCATTGTAGGAGAAAGTTTTATTAAAGTTTCATGGAATAAGAAAACTTTCGAGGTCTCTAAGTTTTGGTGGAACTTTATTTTGGATCATCGCTGAACTTTTGGCAAAAAAAATTTCAATTTTATGTTTGTTTCTTATGAGTCTTTGAGAAAATTTTAAAAAGTTAGGGCATTCATGTATAAGGACGTCGACAAGAGGTACGTTGATTCGAATGGCTCGAATCATGTCAAGAAATTTTCCGTATTGGGCCTCCATTTTTCTTTTCTAAGGCGTTGAGGATACGCGATCTTTGGTTTGTATGGTTTGGGTAATAGTGTTTCTTTGACTGGTTTTATGGGTTGAGTTTTTTGTTGTGGTGTAGGTTCATCGTCTTCGTCATCGCTATCGAAGTTGATAGGGTTTTTGGAATTATTCTGTTGATCGTCCGGGTTATAGGGTGGATTATAGGATTTACCACTTCTGTGGAATTGACACATTCACATGCTCATTTCTGAGCTTGGCAGTGGTGGTAAGCTTTAGAGTTGCTACCCTCAGGGTTTGGTTGAGTGATGCTTGGGAGAGATCATAGAAGGTCCGACCAGATTTCTTATCAGCGTGTTGTCGAACTTAGTTTTGAGATTTTGATTAAAGCTTGATATTTCTAGGTCTACTGTCTCGAGTTGAGTTTTGAGGTCAATGAATGTGTCTTTGACAAAGGAGTTGGTTGATTGTTGAGATTTCATGAAATCGTTGAATTGTTTTTTGAAGATCGTAAGGTTCATCATCGGTATTGGATCGGTAGTTGTCTTGGTTGTAATCATTATGTCCGCTTGAACGCCAATTATCGCGATTTGAGTCTCGGTCGCGGTAATCATTGTAAAAACGAGTCTTATGGAAAGTTTTCATGAATTTAGCTTCTTCTTCACGGGACATGGGCATGTCATCATCGTCAAGATCGGGTGTTAGTTGTTTAGCTCGAGATTGGAGTTCTTTGTACTGAGCATCCATTTTTACGATCATGGCATCCATTTGGGCTATAATTTTGTTAGTATCGGAATTACTATTACCTTCATCGGCGAAAGCAACGATTTTATTAAGAGATGATTTGGTTTTTTGATTTTTAGCCCAATCGAGCTTGAGATAGGACTTTATCTTCGAGGAGTGATAAGCTTGATTGGTGGTCTTATAAAAGGAAAATACCACCAGCTGTGGCATTTAGAACTTCTTAGGTTATTTCGATGAGACCATGATAAAAGATTTTGATAATATTGCCTTTGGAAAGATTATGACTGATTCGCTAGAATCCTTATATATACGTAAGAGTAAAATATAATATATGATGGAAATTACCAATTTACCCTTGAGGACAAAAGTAAAAAGGAAAATCTTCACAAATATATATAATATAATACGTATGTTAACCGGGGAGTATGATTCCTGGGTCGTAATTCCCCAACGATTTGTGAAACAGAAACCACGTTTGTTGTTCGGACAATGATTTGAATTGGAAACAAAGATTGCTTTGATTATCTACCTTTACAATTTAAAATAAGCAAAAGATAACAATTAAGCATGAAAACTAATAACGGGAAATCAAACTTTACTAAAAACACAAAACGGTAACCTTAAAACGATGGACAAAAACTAAATTTCTAAAATTTTAACTAAAATTAAAATTTCTTTTACATGACTCTAATGAATAAAACATTAATTACCCACAGAAAACTAGAAACAAAAACGTGAGGTGTTGTAAAGCCTAAAAACGCAAGAAACGTGAACCGGGCTTGAACTGTTCTTTAAAAAGTGAACTTTCGCAAAAATGACCCTACGAAAGTAATTCTATTTTTCCTAGATAAAAAATGATAAAAGAAAATTTTAGAAAAAAGAAAATTATTTTTTTGATTATTTTTTATTTTTTTAACATTTTTAAGGAATTAAAATGATTATAAAATAGTAAAACTATTCGATAAAAATTTTGGAAAAATACAGAAAAGTACTTTAAACTATGAATAATGCAGGAAAAACAAGAACTTTGAAAAGTGCTAAACAAATAAGCAGTAAATAAGCAAATAAGACTATATAACAAACTAAAAAAAACTATAAGAATTAAAGTGTGCATGTCATAACCTGAAAAAGACCCCAGGGCAGTTGGTGTTGTGTGTGGTGTGTGAGGCGGTGCTATACAGGGAGGAGGTCATGGTTCGAAAACCTGACTTAACTTTTAGAAAACTATTTTTTTTTAGGTTTCTTTTTGCATAAGCTAAATAAGCGACATGACATAAGACTTTTTGCTAACTATGACTTTTTATGTAAATGAGATTTAAGCTGGGAAATAAGCTGAAAAGATCGGAAGAATGCCCTAAAATAACTAAATAAAATAGGCCTAAATTGAGGCCTTATTTAACCTACTTACGCAATATTCCAACCATGGTTCTACAAACCTAAATTTTGATATTTAACCATTAAAAACCTTAAATTCTTGACCAATAAACTTAATTTGAACTAGCTAAAACTAACTCAGAAACTAGTAAGCATTTTTAACTTGGTTTGACCCGTTTTGAAACCCTGACCCAAACACCCATTTAGGAATTCTAAAACAAAATTTAAGCTAAAATGGACAGATTTAAGCTAAGTTCTTAAAGACTAAATGGCAAAATAATCAATAAATAAGCACTTTTAAACAAAATTTTAACCACGAGAAAAGCACTTAAAATAAGCAAAGTTGAAATAAGCAGTTTGAGCAAAAAGAGACACTTTAAAGCACAACTAAAAACAATGGACAATTATAGCATAGAATAACATAACCAAGCGATAATCATGATAAAAATGCAATAATAAGCAGCGATAAGCTAAGCACAAAGGAAATTAGCAGATTGAAAGTTTAAGACAATATTAAAGCGAACTTAGTAAGAGTTAATTGTATCTGGATCTAAGCTAAACTGTGTTACAAATGCCAAAATAGGCTTTATTTTAACAAGCTCTGGCTTGTGATAAAAAGATAGTATAGGTCCAATAAAGCCTGTTCTAAATTGGCTTATCATCCATATTTAGCAATCCAATAATAAGCAAAGGAATAAGACTTTTTAAGTGAATTAAAGAGCTTTTAGTAGCTTATGAGTGAACTTGAGCTTATGAAATAGTAAATAAGAGCTTTTGAAACATAATTGCTTAATAGGTAAAACAAGAATTTGAAATGGTGACACAAAAAAACTTTAATTTTTATTGAATTAAAAACTGATTACAATATGAAAATGAGATTACATTAACTGAAACAGAAATGAAACATTAAATTGAAGAGTACATAAGCTAAATTTAAAAGAGCTAACCTTAGCTTCTCTAAGCTAATCCTTCTCCTAGATTGATTCATATATGTGAGTTACTCTTTATTTATACTGATGTAGAAGTACCTTTATAGCTAAAAGGAAGATCCTCCTCTTCTAATCTCCACCCTGGTTTCTAACTGCCTTTAATCCATTGATCTAAGTTGTCCACGTATCATAACCAATCAAAGTCGAACTTAGTTTCCATATTTTGGATTGAAGCTTGATGATTATTGGTTACTGTTTCGAGTTGAGTTTTGAGATCCATGAACATTTCTTTGACAAAAGCATTGTTTAATTGCTGAGATTTCATGAAATCGTTGAATTGTCTTTGAAGATCATAGGATTTATCATCGGTGTTGGATCGGTAGTTATCTCAGTTGTAATCATTTCGTCGGCTTGAACGCCAATTATCGCGATTCGAGTCTCGGTCGTGGTAATCATTGTAAAAACGAGTCTTACGGAAAGTTTTCATGAATTTAGCCTCTTCTTCACGGTACATAGGTATGTCATCATCGTCAAGATCGGTGTTGGTTGTTTAGCACGAGATTGGAGTTCTTTGTACCAAGCATCTATTTTTATGGTCATGGCATCCATTCGGGCCATAATTTTATCAGTATCGAATTAATGTTACCTTCATCGGCGAAAGCAACGGTTTTCTTAAGAGATGTTTTGGTTTTTTGATTTTTAGCTTAGTCGAGCTTGAGTAAGACTTTATCTTCGAGAAGTTGATAAGCTTGATTTGGTGTTTTATAGAGGAAAATACCACCAGTTGCGGCATTTAGAACTTCTTGGGTTATTTCATTGAGACCGTGATAAAAGATTTTGATAATATTGCCCTTGGACAGATTGTGACCATGGAAATTTCTGAGCATTTTCTTCATACGAAGCCAAGCATCGGTTAGAGATTCATTTTCATGTTGGGAAAAGGCACGGATTTCTTCGAGGAGTCGGTCGAAAAGAGCTGGGGGAAAGAATCAGCTAATGAAAGCGGTTTGAAGTTCATCCCACGTTTCGATAGTTCCTTCGTTGAGCTCGTCTAACCATGTTTTTGCTTTTCCAGTGAGTGATAGGGGAAACATCATTAGGCGGACAACTTCATTCTAGGTATCTCTGTATTTAAACATATCACATATTCCAAGGAATTCATGAATGTGTTTATGAGGATCGGTTTTGGTTCTACCATCAAATTGGTTTCCTTTGATGAGAGTCAAGTGGTTACCTTTAATAGCAAATTCGTTTGCGGTTTTAGGAATAGTAATCGCGAAACCGGGAGTCAGAGCGACAACACGGCCGGCAGCCCACATGGGTTCATCATCCATTGGATTGTAATTTTGAAGAATATCAAGAAAGTGACAAAAGTAATTGATGTTGAGAATTCGCGGGTAGACAATTCTCGGGTGTTGAGGTGGATTGTTTCTTTGATCGTATGGAACTCTTTTGTTTCGTTGATGAAGTCTTCGATTCAGAGTACGTTCAGGTTCAAGTAACGGTTCAACAAGTTCAGAGTTGGAAGCACGTGTATGCATTTAAAAGAGAAATTGTTTGGGTCACTTTACCAGAAAACTGTACGGTGATTTTTGAAAAATAGGGGGAGTTAAAGTAATTTTCCAGAGTTGACTATAAAATAGCTTAAAAATCCCTGGTAGCGACGCCTAAAACTTTGACGTGTTTTAAAAGCTTTAAATTTATAATGACTGAAAATACCAATTTTAGTATAGGGAAACACGCGGGTAAAAGTATAACCCACGTATATAGTATAATCTTTTTAGGTAAGACCAGGTCGTCTACAGGGATTTGAGTAGTGTTTAGATAATCAGAAAGAAAACAGACTTTAATGATTTTGAAAATAACTTTTGTTTTACCAGTGATAATAAAGATGACTACTCGGATAGTTGAAAATAATTTATAAGTAATGGTAATGACTAAGACCTTGAAGATGGAACCTTAACTTATAAAAAGGATTTCTCGTCAGATGATGTTTTCACAAATTAATTTAATTAACTCAAGACTTATATTTAGTAGCCTAAACCAAACGTGTCACTCAAACGATCTAGTTACTTATTATATCAAAGCTTATTTTGTTTATCAATTTACGAAAGTAGTTTTCTCGACACATAATATAAAGACCATAGACAAATCTTTAAAACCATATAGATCATAACGGGTCTTTCGACCTATACCGATATGATTATATAATCTAAGTTGATAAGCAAAACCTACAAGATAAGAGATAATAGGGGTGCAACATAAGCTTGAGATTAATGAGATCAC
>BQNB010122050.1:0-20352 GCA_026074375.1 Tanacetum coccineum
ATTTAAGAACCATCATGTTCAGCGCAACGACAGTAAACAAATCGATATCAACCATATAAAATATATCGACACGACCACTGACATACATTCGGCCTCGATACCTTTGAAAATTTCCACCATGATGTATTCGAATCAAAAACATATTGGGTGCATTATCTAAAAATCAAAATCAAACCCTAACTTTATAAATCAACAATAAAATAAGTAAAGAACACTACATTTGTAAATAAATTAACTTTGAGCAAAAGCGCTTCAAATCTTTACCATAAGTCGATTCGAGTTGTCGATGAGTTGCTCGGTGGTGCCCGTCCACTGTCGACGGCGGAGCTTCCATCCCGTGTGGTCCACTAACACCATTGCATGTGGGGTTTGATCGAAGAAATAGACTGTAGGTATGGTTGTGTGAGTGATTTGTGAGAGAGTTGGAATATGATTCGGGCGGGAATAATCTTGTGAAATGATAGGGATGAGAGGTGTAAGTGAGGTGAATAGTAAAAATAATAAATGCTGATGTGATGGGAGTGTACACGTGTACAAAAAAAATTATAGTTAGGGACCAAGGGTGCACTATAATACTTTTTATGCGAAATTACAATAGTACCCATCACTAACGAAGCGACTTAACGATCGTTCATCCCTTGGGACCAAACACGCACCAAAATGACCACTTTTGGGACCATTTCCACTGATTTTCAAAACGGGGGACTGAATCCGCAAACGGGGTGGACCTTGGGGACCAACAGTGTTATTTACCCTAACTTATATAATATGTTTTTTTTTCTACTATAATATTAATCAATCTAAACATGTAAATCCTAATATTATCATTATTATTCCAAGAGCAGACTAAACTTTGGCCTAACCTAAATGCATTTGCAACTGTTGTTATATATTCAAGTAGCATTCATTTCATTTTTCTCTTAATATCTTATGTTTTATCGTTCTGATATATTTTTCTATTTATGTCAAGTGTAAAAAAAAAAGAGAATGTTACTTGACATTCTTGCCAATAGTTAGAAATTATCCCATCGCCTTTAGTATCTATGTGGGTATAAAAAGATGAACATTAACATGATGATGTCTATATAACATTTTTATGGAAAGAACATAACTAATATTTGGCTACGACAACGAAAGAGCTATGTCTTTAGAACATCTTGTATGGTATTTGTAGTGTGTAAACTTGCTTTAAGTTTGAAATCCCACATCGGAAAAGGAAAAAAACTAGTGCATAGTTATATAGAGTGGTCTTTTTAACTAACATGAATTGGGACTAGTATTATCTTATTGGTTTCGAACATTTGATTCGGTTAATGAAAAATAATTTAACCGGAGCCAATGTTACGAACCATTGACTTGTATAAGCTCTTAATTTTTTTAAGGAATATAGTAACAAAGTTTCATACGCGTTTCAATTTGCCAATACAACTCAAACTATTAATCATAAAAACTATCAAAGTTTCAAAACTGTTTTATTCTTGTGTAATTTTTTAAAATTAACGTGCTTAAAGTATCTATCTATGTGTTAACATGTTGTACATTAATTTAAATCACTATAACATAAAAATTACATAAGAGTGGATCAGGTTTGAAACTTATATGGTTTTAATGGTTATAAAGTTTGATGTGACAAATCTCAAACTTGGTTACTATGTGATGATTTTCACTTTTTTTACGTGTAATCATTAAAATCTGAGTGTTTTTTATGTGTGATTGGTTCCAATTGGATTTCAAAAGTACTGAAAATAACTTGTCATGTAGAATATTGAAGATTATGTCTTCCTAATATGATTGCGAGTGTTTATACAATGTTATTTAGATGGCTTATTAAATGACCTATTAGCTTATATAGTAAAGAAAAGATCATTCGAGTGTCATTATCGTGCGTTGTTGATTATGGTAAAAAGTACTAGTTGAGTACGCACGCATCATATTACGCACCTCATCGTAAAACTGAAACTTATGCAACTCGTTAATAAATCAGAAAATAATGTAACTTAATACAAGATATAAATTATTAAAATTACCAATAAAGGTAAATGTGTTTTATGAATTACAAAGACTACTTCATGTATCACTTTTTATGTTTAAACTCCCGATAAGCACCTTCTTAGTTCCAAAATAAAAAATGCATTTCTTTGTTAATGGAATTGATGCCGCAAATGTGATATATATGTGAATTAAAAGTCTGCAATCTTTTACAAAAGTAAATATCGATGCTTTTATTGAAGTCTTTTATTTGATAAAAGATGCATTTATTTGACAACGAAAAATCTCACGCGCGCCTAGATTTAAATACACATGTATAATCGTGTTTGGTTCAGTTTGATAAATTAATAAAATTTGATCGTAAGACGAGTATGGTATTAGTTCGTAATTTATCAAAGTTTTTATGTTTATTATACAATCTTAATGATTTATACGAGACATAAATAGTTCTCTATTACAGTTAATTTTGTTTCTATATAAGAAGAAAAATAAAATGTAAAGAAAAGCACCAGTGGTCTAGTGGTAGAATAGTACCCTGCCACGGTACAGACCCGGGTTCGATTCCCGGCTGGTGCAATTCTTTTTTTTCTTTTTTTGTGTTTAACCCTTTTCATCCCTTTTCTTAGAGTTTAGTTATATAAGTATAAATGTAAAAAATAAACAAAAGCACCAGTGGTCTAGTGGTAGAATAGTACCCTGCCACGGTACAGACCCGGGTTCGATTCCCGGCTGGTGCAATTCATTTTATCTTTTCCTTTTTCTCGTTTTCTCTCGAACCGAAACCAAAAATCTTTTCTAGGTTTTCGCTCGAAACCGAAAATCATATAGTCGGTTCTGTTTCGGTCAAACTGGTTCACCTCTATTTTTCGGTTCAATTCGGTTATTGGTCTGTTTTTATTCTTTTCCTTTTAACTTACATGTATTATGTTGAAGTTGATAGATTTGTATGCTTGATGCATCCAGTAGTATCTTGGAAAAAATAGTTAATAAGCTTTCGGACACGGCCATGGACATATGATGGTAGACACCGATAACATATATGTTAAAGCTGGACTTGAAGAGAAGAGTCTTTTTTGAGTTTTTCCGTTAGCTTTGCCAGAAAATGAGTAATAAGAAATTTTAATCGATTTCACAAATTGCACACGTCGATGATCCAGTTGATCAAATTAAAGATGTATTCGCACACACATTGCATGCAAGAAGCTTTCGGTAACATGAGGTATGAGTCGAAAATATTGAGCACATGAGATCAGTCGATCACACCTCGGCTGATACAACCTTTCGGCTTGGGGATGTATTAGCTAGCGACAAGAATCTGGTGCATCCTACAACAAACACAAAGATTAATGTTAATACTTAGTAAATCTTAATTTAACCCCGTATTTCTATTTATTTTCGTATAATGTCATACATTGTTTTCTGTATGAGCTTTAGTTTTCTTATTTTTTCCATTTAACCCGTTATACGTCTAGAAATAAAATATAACCCAAATCAACCCATTTATACTCAAATGGGCTGAATTGCCAACTATTACGAGTTGTTGATGAAAAAGATAAACGCAATTTTCTAAAAAATGGCTTTGTCTAAAACCAGGGACTCGAGTGATTTGAAGACAAGAAAACTCACCGGTGTTATGCTTCCATAGTTTTCAACCTCTGCATCAGTGAGCGTGAGGGCGCTTTGTAACTTTCTCAAGGATAATACTTCGACTTCTATCATATATGATGCAGAAACAGGCCTATGATCCGAGAACCTATCCTCGGTCCTCTGGTAGCTCAGTTGCCTTATCCCTTTGCCAAATGAAAGTATTCGGTCACACCTGAAAAAGATAGAATGAGCATTAAAGATAGGTTCACACGAAACGTTTTTAAGTCACGTTTTATATAGATAAGCTGCATACCATGCTGGAGTACGCCTACCAACTTCCGCGTTATGGTATATATCAGAACTTGGCTCGTATTTGTAAGTTGGTGGGAAGTTCAAAGTACCTTCTGTCCACCCATCAAATGAACCGCCTTTCCATAGCTACAAATACATCAGGGAAAAATATGAGATATTCTCTTAAGCTAGAATTTATTAGGCAAAAGTTTTTGCAACTTTCACTCATTAGGTCGATTCAGGTTATGTTTCAGAGATAACGGGTCAAACTAGTAAAATCTGACTCTTTTGTTAAATGAAAACGGGTCAAAAGGCTGAAAAGATGTATTACGGGTACACCCAACCCGAACCGGTATATTTCACTAATTCCTCGAAAGATATAATGAGTAGAACCAACTTACCTGATCACTCTCTAACAGCTTGGACCAAGCTTTTTGGGAAATCAATTCACATGTTTCTTCATATGACAAATAGAAACGGTAATTAAGATCACCTAACCAGATAATTCGCCTGAAACGTAGAAAACCAGTTTGTAAAATGACCCGTAGAATTCAAAATGAAAACATAATTTTGACATAGCCAGACATTATCTAGCTTACTCATGGTCCTTTATGCTTCTTGGTTGTTTAGCGTTTGACTCTAAATTAAAATTTGTCCTTATATATATTTCCTTCACGTCAGTATTCCTCTTATTAATATCAACTTCAAGATCGCCGGACGTTAAGTGGGTGCATATGAAACAGAAGTGTGTCTGATATATGGACATACTCACTGATACTGAACCCTGTAAGCAAAATTAAATAACTGATCAACATACATGAAGGTTATGCGGATACGTTTTTAATAACAAACGACTCCAAAGTTACCGTAATGACTATAAAAGTAGCGATATAAGGTGGTTTACACAGTGGTATTCAATGTTAGCAACAAGGCCCGTGATGCATTTTTCTGACCCAAGACAGTGTACATTTTTTTACATAAAGCAAATTCCTATTTAAAAGCACATATTTAAGCAGCAGAGCTATACTGAGTGCCCCATTATGAAACCGTATAAGGAATTGTCCACTTTATGGGCTTATAAACAATGTAAACGAGTAAAACATTGAGGAGGCTTTCAACGATTAGATGAGAAATTCAGGCGCTGTCAAGACTGGTTTTCGTATAGTTCAAGTGGGCAAGTATATCTTACAACCAAATTATTGATGTATGAAATTGTCGATAGATAGATATTGAAATAAAATAAAATAAAGAAGAAAAAACAAACCTTGTTACCCAGATTGGGCATTGCGCCAACAGCAACAGTCGACGCATGTACATTCTGTATATGTTTCCTCAAGCTTCTACGAACCCATATGGTAATAAAAACGCCAACCATTTGCTTGCTTACTATTCTTGCATATTGTGATTTTCTATTTCTGTACATAATGGTATCGAGATCTATTTTTTTAAGCTGATTGACCTTCGGTTTGACTTTGTTGTCAACATTCAAATACGACTCTAAAGGAATAGAATTTTCGAAAGATTTGGAATTTTTAAATGAATTAACGGATTCTTCTACTTTTACTTCTGAATTTATTGTTACAGAATCATTGAATGTGCAGAACTGCTGCTCACTGTCGGTATCGCTTTCTAACACTACTTCATCTTCTATGTTTGGGGTGTCCTTGGACGGTTTAAACCTCGATGGAGATGGAGGGTCACTGAAGCCTTTGAATTTGGTGTTTATGGGTTGAATTTTATTAAGGTTTTTACGAACGATGTTTTCCCATATTGGAATTGGACGTGTATCTTCAGAACCAATTATATAGCCAGCGTTTAAAGGTATGATCTCCTGAAAACTGCAACGAAAGCATCATATATTATCATTTTGCTAATTCATTTCCCATATACAATAGTATGTTTGCTAAAAAATGAAGTAAAATCGACATTTAACAACTAAAGAATGCATTAATGTGTGCATTTTGGACACTTATTTAGGACTCGGGAGTCACAGTCACAACAATTATATGTAACTTCACAAGTGATACTTACCCAATCACATATACATCTGCAGGATGGTCGGTATCAAGCCACTCGCTGATATCCAAGTCTTCTGGTGGAACTTCCCCTCCAAGATTCCAGGTATTAACAGATACTCTTAAGAACAAAAGCACGTAAATACTCAGAAGGTGCTAATCACTAATCTTATGATCACATAATTCCAAATAACGTGTGATTTGTGAATCTATACCTGAGTTCTTTTGTGTCGATATACTGTGCTCTGGACGTCTCTGACATCTGTCTTCGTAACCTGGGAAAAGCTCCTGATGTCAAACAAGCAACAGCACAGACCACAAGATTTGAATCAATAGATTATATAATTCCACACACTTTTCATTTGTTAGCATTGAGATACAGAAAGCAACCAGACAAAGCAAAAAAAGCACATCGTTTACCATTAGAATCATTTCGAGATTCTCCTTTCTTATCCTCAAATCTAGATTCATTCGGGCAATATCACAAACTTTCTGCAGCACAAAATCACAAATATCTAATAAGACCAACCCCCTAGTTACCACATTCTGAAAACTACCAATAACACATTATTAGCGGATGAATCATCCTAACCTGCACGAAGCGGTTTGTAAATGCTATCATCGGCATCTGGGCTAAAATCAGTACTTTCAGTGGCTACATTTAGCCATTTGTTGATCACAGAATTACGCCAAAACAACTCTAGACACGAGCAATCCATACATTTTTCAAACCAATTTCTCTGCAGCTGCATTGCATCACAAGTTACACAAATATCCAAATATACATATATAGACTAAGGGGGTGTTTGTTTCGCTTATATAGCCCGCTTATGACTTGTTTGGTTTTGGGCTTATCTTTCATAAGCTCACTTTTTGTGGCTTATTTTGAAACTTTTGGGCTTACATAAGTTTATTATGTCATATAAAGCTTATATAAGGCGAAAAGCTTCTAAATAAGCCACAAAAAGTGAGCTTATGAAACATAAGCCCAAAATCAAATAAGTCACAAACTAAAAAAAAGTAAAAAACACCCTCTAAAAAGCCCAAAAAAAGTAAATATACACATGTTATATATAATAAACCGATTCACGAACTTTTATAAAGTTAAATATTCATTGATTTAGCTTTATGATTCAACTTTATAAAAGTAGGCGAATCTTTTAGAACATAATCATATATAATACTCCGTAACACACATGCATGTAACATATAAATTTATAGATATACATGCATAATTAATACTACGTAATATGCTATATATATACATATGATGATTCACAAACTTTTATATATTCAGCTCTATAATAGTTTCCGAATTAGCTCAACATTAATACTACGTAACAAGCTATACACACATATATTAGTATTATTAATAGGGATAATTGCATGAAAATGTATCATACTTGTCATTTTTTGTTATTGTGTGTATTGAACTTTTTTTTTATTATTGTGTGTACTGAACTTTCAAATTTCGACTTTTGTGTGTATTTTGTCACTTTTTGGCCATGTGAAATGACCATTTTACATTTATAAGTATGTATTCAGTCAATGAAATCCCCAATAATCTCATGCATATATGTATTGGATTGATTACCTTGTATGATAATTGCAAACATGATCTTCGAATAAAGAATAAGAGAACCTTTCCTCCCTTCATTGGAGAACGTAAGATAAAACGCACTAGACGATATCTCATCTTACCCTAGTATCAACCAATTTAATCTATTAAATACCTAGCACTTTTTGAGTAAGTTTCAAATTTAAATATTTAACACACTAGGTAAATTATTTACTAGATTAGCTTGTTACTAAACTGTAATCAGACAATTGTCAATTTTATCTACAAATCGTTCTACACTTTTTGGGTTAGCGTTACATAATGTGAACATTAGATTTAGTGTCCCATAAAACAAAACATACGAACTTGGTCATCACATAAAGTGTAACCAAATAGGGGATATAGTTATTTTAATGTTTTACCGCTACAAACAAAGATACAGAAAAACAGCACCGTACTGCTACATAATATTGGGACCCAAGTTGTTTTACGAAGAACGATCAATCCCTATAGGAACATTTTTGTCATTCTAAAGACGTTATTCTGACAAGTCACACATGGAGGAAAAGGTTATATAAAAATTAATCTACTTATCACATCATACACGCCAAAAGAACCTTTAAGCATATATTACTCCCAATAACCATACAGACGCTGAAAAGACGTATTCCTGCTTTACCTCCCAAGAAGCCCTATAAAAAAAGCTAAACCGAAAACAACCCCTATATAACTAAATAAATAAAGAGAATTCATACTAATATATAACTGAACATAACACTTAAAAGTGAAGAAGTTGGTGATTGATTGATTACCATTTGTTTGATTGAACAGACTGAGTAGTTGATCACAAGATAATTTTGAGAATTTTTAGAAATATTTTTTTTAATATTAATGTAATATTATGGAACTAAGATATGTGAATCGCATATCACTGAGTCAAGCATGAGCAACGAACCTAGCGAAAAATCCCCATGCCAGTTTGATCTTCCCACTACAATTCACAAACAAAAATCTTAGTTCTTTAGATATAAGATTGTTGACATTAAAGTTCGAATCTCTGTTTCAATCAAGGTTTAAGAAATATATTATAAAAACGCATCAACCTAACAAAAATGCTACTTATTGGGTTTTTGATGTAAGCAGTCACTCCGTATATTTAGACCGAGTATTAGTGATGTGAACCAAGGTCTTCAAGATCAAGATCCTACCCAGGATCGTTTTTATCTTTGCAAGATCGAGATCGTAAAGTCAAATCGGGATCGTAAGATCCTACTATAATGTCATTCTCTTAATAGTAATTGTAATATAATACAAATCTACAAATTATTATGTATAAAAAACATAAAATTATATGAATGTTTCATAGAAATTTTGTTCTAAATTATGATTATGAATTATTTAAGAAGATTAACATGTTGTTTTTTAAATTCTACAAAACACAACCCATAAATTTGTTAGTTTTTAGTTTGTGGTTTGAGAAATGTAAGATCGGATCAGAGTAGATCTTAAGATCCTATGGTCAAGATTGGGATCCTATAAGATCCTAAGCATGCAAAGATCCTACATAGGATCTGGATCATTTTTGCTTTGCAGTATTGTAAAATCCTAAGATCAGGATCGGGATCTTGACAACCATGGATTGCGAACACGTTTCAACCTAAACCGTATTCCATAAAATCCTAAATAAATCTAGCATCGAAAAAAATAATACATAATTCTAATTGTACTATAATACACTAACCCAAACGCTCAAGTTTAGACCTCAATTCAGCTTCCTTAACACTACTCGAGATCTCAGTATCTAACCTCATTGTTTAAGCTTACTTCTGTAAGTGGTCTTGGCTTATTTATACTTATATCTAAAAAGCCTTTTTTTTCCAAGCTTATTTTCAAACTCGTACGCTTATACAAGGGACGTTTGGATCAGCTTATTTAGCTTGCTTATAGGATTGTTTGAGCTTAGCAAACTAAAAAAAATAAAATCATATATCTTTTAACAAATCCATACTAAAATAAAACAATAGAGAAAGATCCGAAACTAAATTTTATACAAAAGACATACTAAACGCATTCACTTAATCCATAATCAAAGTAAAGCCTTACAAAATTGGCTGTTTAAGTCAAAACTCACCTCAAATGGTCCTCGAAGCTTTGGTGTCAGGTCCGTTGCGGTGGTAACAGCTTAAATCCAACCTATATTTCAAAATCTGTTATATCAAAAGAAGAATGGATTAAATCTCAAGCAAAACAAATAAATTAAAATGCCATTCATAAATTCAAATAAAATCAATCAATAATTCACAAATATAAAATTATAAAGTAAACCCCATCATATGAAGAATATGAAAATCTAGAATTTAAGGTTGTGAACTTACATATTAGATTAATGAAACAAAGTGTTAGTCTCTTTTTTATTGTGGTTTTAATATGACGAAGATGGCGGTTTATAGAAACTTCTATGCTTGAGAGATGGTGAGGAGACTGTGGATTTTCTTTGGGAGAATGAGAGGCTGAATTAAACACGTATGGGAGAAAGTAGGTTTAGTTAAACACGTACCTACATACGTGGCGTTACCAGGTTGCATTAAATACATATAATAACCCAAGGAAACCCGGGTCGGGGCGGGCGGCCATTACCGGCAGGTTGACGGGTTCCCGTGAAGCTTTGCATTAAACGCATTTAAGGCAGCAACCCTGCCCTTTAATATAAGGGTATAATACTTTTGTATAACAATTCTAGATAGAATTTTCTACGGGTCGATCTCGTTTAAGACCCGTCCCTCCCTAATTAAGAAACACACACCTCAATTAACACTTTACTTGTTATGTCATGATAATTTCTTACTTTACTTACATTGAACAAAAAGCTAATTTGGAGTGAATAATTAAGATGGAAAAAGTGAATATAAGGCTATAATGCATCTAATCTTACATGTCAACTAGCTCAAAACTATGTAATTTTGATTAAAAAACATTCTAGATCATAAAACCTAAAATTAAAACCTCCCTTATCACTTACCTTCGTCTAATCGAACCTCATCTTCATTTTCTTCATCCACGATATGTTTCATATGATTAATGTGATTTCATTCAATTATTAACTGTTGATATGTCATTCAATGCATTAAGTGTTAATTTGATTTCCTTCAATTGATCAACCCTTCTTCGTGTAAATAAACATTATCATTTTAATAAATGATGTATACGAAAAAAATTTAAAAAACTTCTTTCAAAGTAAAAAAAGTATGAATTTTTTTCATGTAAAATAACGAATGAAAAATAACGTACGAAAACTTTTTTCTATAGGAAATTAATTTTTTTTACCTAGTAAAAAATGAGGCTATACTTCGGCCTAAACGGAAAAATAACGTACGAACAAAATTACATTTTTTTATAAAATTTAAAAAAATTTAAAAATTAAATTTTTTTTTTTGAAAAAGAGTAAAATTTTTAAAAACATAATTTTTTAAAAGGCAAAGGTTCACCATACATCCATGTAGAAGTAAAAAGAAAAGAATACACTTCCTGTTAAACCCACGTTAGTAATTAACGGGAAAAAAACTTGCACCGTTCGTCCTCAGGGATGTATGGTGCCTCATTTTACTAACGGAGTGTTAGTACAAAATTACGGTATAGGAGATATGGATGGTAAACTCACTTGAAATGAGGATTCCAACTTCACTTTAGGGAGGGTTATTGTACTAAGTGAAAGTAATGATGATTTCCTGCTAAGAATAAAGTATACCGTTAGCCTTACCGCGGGAAATGGATCTCGCGATTGGACTCCGGTGTGAGTGTAAGTAACTTGTTTATAAGTAGTAGGTGTGTAATTAGGTCACGGAAAGAGTTTTGGTAACTCCTTATATAAGCTGGTGTCGTTGTCAATTGCATGGGTCATGAGGTAGGATTCACTCTATTAACCGATAAGTAATAGGGTGATTGTCGTGAGGTCACGTCACGCTTTGTAATGTAGTGATAGGAGTCAGCATACTTATTGCCTATTATCCTTTTTTAGGGCATTGACGTTCTCCCTTTGGTTCCCCATGCAGTATTCTTTTCTCTGTTTGGTTGAGTCACGGGTGTCCTCTTGTCGGGAAGTGGTCTGTGACCGCAGATGGGTCGTGGTCCTTGCGGATGCGATCCAGAGTTGGTCGCGGGACATGGTCAGGATGTAGTTCATACGGATATGGGCTTGGGTTGGCCTTGGGCCGTTCCCGATCCTTGCGGATTATTGGGCATGAGCCCTTTGTTGGCTGTTTAGTCTGGACCCAGGGTCCGGGTGGCTAATATACGTCATCATGTCCCCCTAGTCTAGTGAATTTTTCTTTCTTATGGAAAATAGTACTAGACTTATCCGTTGTTTTCTGCATTTTTCGTTGTGCGTCTGCGGAATGTGTTTGGGCCGTGCTTTTATAGGTTGGTAGCCTTCGAGCGTTGTGCTCTATTCTTAGCCATGCACTTTCTGACTGATGTGACGTTCTATCAGATGGCTGTTCGTATTCACGAACCATCATGACTATTCGTATTCCTTGATTCTGGTTATTCAATGGAGAGCGTGGTCACGTGTCCCCATCTTAGCTTTTAGGGTTAACTTTTTGAGAGTAGGTATAAATACCCCTATTTGGTTTTCATTGCGTTTTTTCTCTCTTTTACACATTTAAATTTCTGGCCAATCTCTTGCTTATTTACCTCTCGTCCGCACGCGTGTTAGTTACAAGTTAGGTTTCATCCTTCTTTTAAATTTCTTCTGTTTGCTTGGGATGGCCACAAACTCAATCGATACTGTTACCTCGACATTAACCCAAAAAGAGTTAGATCTCTTCTGTAGTAGTTAAAATATTCCGGCCGATTTAAGGTCGGAATTGCCTGGTCGTGATGATACGGTTAAACATAGTCCGGAAGGGAAAATAGGAATATGTACTCGTTTTATAGAGTTTACTAATTTTTGTATTTCGTTGTCAAAGTTCCTTCTATGCGTCCTTCAGTGTTATCAAATTAACTTTTCCCAATTGTCTGTTTTATGCCGCCGTAAAGATCAGCCATTTTGAGATTATGTGTCATGTTCTCGGATCTCCACCCTCCTTGGGTATGTTTCGTAGGTTTTATTGCAATTCTATTAGCAATGGTTGGTTATCTTTTTCTAAGCGCAGTCCTACTCCTTGTTGTTTTTCAAAGAATCTTGATTCTTTGAAGAATTAGAATAACCATTTCTTTTGGATCGATGCATCCGTCTGCCCTATCTTTGTTCTGTGGTATAATGATGTTTTTGTCAAGAGGGATCCGCTTACGTCTGATGATGCTGTGGATTTGCCTCTTGTGGAGAAGCTTAATGAAAATCACACCCTCATTAGGAAATATCCAGAAGTCTTTTTGTCAATCATTGGCTTGAGTCGTACCTTTGTTGATACCGACGTCCGTCTTACCCTTCTAATTCGTGATAAGAACTATAGGTGTTGGGTTACATACATGTCAGTTTCTGTTGTTTTTCACTTTCTCTTTTTTATATATGCATTTTGTGCTGATTATATTTGTTTTTCGGATATGGGCTTGCTTGATTTTGTGAAGTCTGTTGATCCATTTATGGGAAAGGTTGGAGAAAGGACTCTTGCTGAGAATGAGGTCCCTCTATTGATAGAGACTGGGAATATAGTTATTGCACCTTCTGCTCAGACAATTCTTCTTGTGAATTATACTATTGTGGATGAGAGTTAAAGGAAACTTGTGGTAAAAAGAAAAGGAAAGTTGCTTTCACCGCTGGTCCGCCCCCTGTAAAGAAAGCAAGGTCTGGTGGTATTGTTATTTCAAAGCCAAGTCCGACTACCGCTGGGAAGACTGCGGCCGCTATGAAAAAGCTTATTACTCATAGCGGTCAACGTGATGTTGGTCCCGGGTCAGCTGCTCATCCTACGAAAGACTTTGTTTCTTCCTCTGTTACTTCTACTTCAGATCACGTGTATTAGGATGAATCTAGCTCTGTTCAGGATAAGAATGTCAGGACGCGTCCTGCGCCTGATCATTTTATTGTTTTGACTTCTGGCTCTAAGACACTGGACACTAATGTGCAAACTGAGGCTGATACTGTTTCTCCTAAGGTCACTTCTCCCATTCCGTATGTGCAGACCGAGGCTGAAGCCGTGGTCGCTGGTTTTGTTAATGAGATCGGAACTTCTTCTATTCCTGAAAATGAGGCTGGGGCTTCTTCCTCTTCTTTGGGTGATGGGTCCCCAATTGATGATTTTTATGAGTCTCAGACCATTGATTCTGCCACAGCTCATGACATATATGTTCCTATTTAGGATGTGACTAATGATGCCGGTATGCATGATCCCGTGATGTGCATGAATTTCATCAATCATGTACCCCCTCTTGGTTATTGGGCTTATCTTGGAAATCAGATTGACGCAGAGTTTCTTGATCCCCTTAATGTGAACTCTTCTCAACATGTATGTATGATGTCTGAATTGCTCCGTTATGTGCATCAGATTATCATAAGGTATAAATTTGAAAAGAAATTTGTGAAGAGTTTTGAGACCATTCAATAGAGGGATGCGAAAGTCGCTACTTTGAAGTCTAAACTGAAGAGGTTGGAGGGTGAGGCCGCGAATGTTTTGGTGCTTCGTAGGCGGGTATTCGAGTTAGAAACCGCGGCTATTGGTAGGTCGAAGGAGCTTGCAGGTTTAAATGCTTAAAATGCTAAGTTGTTGGGAAAGGTATCCGAGCTTGAATCTACCCACGATGAGTTGAAGGGTCAAGTTTCAAAGCTGAAGGCTGATTATGTAAGTTTATGTGATGAAATTGCATGTGTGTCTAAGATGAGGGCAGAGTTTATGTCTATTCAGGTTGCGAAGGCTCAGCGCTTTACGGAGCGGCCTGCTGAGCTGGATGCGCGTATTGCTGAGCTTAACTATGACATGGATACTAAGCTCTATCCTTACATAATGACAGCTGTAGCCGGACGGAGGTGGATGATTGTTCACGGCCTTCTCCTTATTATGATGAAATGTAGCCAATCAACTAAGTATCGTGCTACTCTGGAAAGGCCATCTCTATGGCTATTAATAAAGAAATGCAAAAGGGTTTAGAAGCTGGGGTTGAGCATGGTAAGGCTAGTAGGTCATTGTCGGAGCTTGAGGCTTATGAATCCGGCATCGCGGCTGAGTATGTGGCTGCATTTAATGAGTTGGAAAAGGTTTCATTCTCTCTGCTTGACCAGCTGGAGGTTCTTAAGGATTCTCCTCTTGAACTTCTCACGTCTTCCCTAACTTTGGAAGGAAACCATGGTGATGAGGATCAAACTCTTGAGTTTCGCAAGCTGCAATCTGTTTTTGAGTGTATTATAAATGTGGAGGTTCAAGAGGGCCTGACTCCATTAGTCATGAGATTCTGCTCTTTGATGCTATAGCTGCCTCGCACAACCATGCTGAGAAAAGGTAGGTGAATGCATCATCTAGTTTGGCAGTGAGTAGACCTTTCATTGTTATGCCTTTCGTATCTTCCTAAGAGACTTCTCTTGTTGTTGCATACTATCACATCTCGAGTGTGGCTATTGTTGATGATACAGTTCCTTCTGCCAAGCCCCATGATGATTTTTTTGATACTACAGTGTTGGATAAGCTCGTTGATCCTTAGTTGTTTGAAACCAGTAGTTCTTGAATCCGCAGTGATTGATCCCATTTTGACTATGGTGTCTCGTATCGCAGATTGACTTTATGAAGATTATTTTATTCCTTGGTTGTATCCGTGCATGGCCGTTTGTGGCTGCACGTTAGTAGTAGGGAATTAGGTCTAGGTTTATGGTGTTAATAGTCCCAGCTTTTTGTACTTAGACAGTTTGTGTATTTTTCTTCGCACATTGCCACATGTGGTCGTGCTTAACATGACAATATTTTGTAATTTTATTAGAATGTGTTATCTTTTAATACCGCATTCTGTGTTATACGGTGATAGTCTTACTGAATGTTATTGGGTTGTTTTCTCATATATTGGGTTCGCAATCCGCTTATGTACCTTGAGTTCATTTTTAGGTTACTCGTCCTTATATTGTGTTGGAACAATAGAGTTAATTATGTGGTCGTACTCAATCCCTTTGATCAAATGACGTAACACATAAGACAATGTGTGTGTGTGCGTCATACCTCATGCATTTGTGGCATAGAAGATAATATATACAACAATTTTGGAAATTTTGTGAAGGTAGTTAAGCTCCACATAGTTCATTCATAATAATATTAAAATAGTACATAAATTTAAGTTAATTGAAAATTTCCCCTACCACTGGTAATGTATTACCGCGGCTTATAAGAGCGGGGATGCTTACATATGAGAAATTTAAAGGTAGCATTTCTTCAAGTCATGAACATTCCACGTTCACGGAAGTATGTCTCCATTTACATTCCTGATCTAATACGCTCCCTTTTCTAGTGCTTCAACCACTTCATATGGTCCTTCCCATTTGGGACCTAGCTTTCCACCTTCCTTTCAGTGGTTGGCATCGTTACTGCGGTACACGAAGTCTCCTGGCTTAAAGGTTATACTGCAGACTTTGGCGTTGTAGTACTTTTCTCTTTTCACCTTACTCTTCGCTTCGCGGATTACGGCTCTTTCTCGCTTCTCTTCTAGTATGTCTAGGTTTAGTAACAGAACCTCATCATTCTGGATTTGGTCTACTTACGTACATCTTAGCGAAGTCATCCCTATCTCGACTGGTATTACTGCTTTCGTGTCGTAGGTTAGGGAGAACGGAGTGTCTCCGGTGCTGGTTTTGATCATGGTGTGGTGTGCATACAGTACGTGCGAAACTTCTCCAACCCAGTTCTTACTTCCTTGGTCTAGCCTTGCTTTGATTCTTTATCCTAAGCTGCGATTTGCCTTCTCTACCAATCTATTAGTTTGAGGGTGCTTCACGGATGCAAATCTTTGTCTGATGTTGAGTTTGTCACACTAGTCCTTGAAAGGGTTTTCTCTGAATTGCTTTCTGTTGTCAGATACAACTTCTCCTAGGAGGCCGAATCTATATACTATATTATCCCCAAAAAAAATTTTGATCTGATTTCCTGTTATTGTTGCCACCGGTTTTGCTTCAATCCATTTGGTGAAGTAATCAATGGCGACAATTAGGAATTTGACTTTTCCTTGAGCTTTCAGGAATGGGCCAGAGATGTCAATTCTCTATTTTTAAAATGGCCATGGAGAGGATATCGGTGTGAGCTTCTATTAGGGATTCTTGGGTACTGGGTGGTGGATTTGGCAGTCCTCACATTTTTGTATGATGCTTCTTGCATCCTTATGCATTCTCGGCCAATAGTACCTAGACCTGATTGCTTTTGCGACCACGGATCTTGGTCCGGAGTGCATGCTGCAAGACCCTTCATGAATTTCCATTACCACGTACTCTGCTAGAGCTGTCCAACACACCATAGCCATGGTTCTAAAAATGATTTTCTATATAAGACACCGCCGATCACGACATATTGTCTTGATTTGATTTTATGGCTCGTACTTTCTTTTTTCTGTTGGTAAGGTACCGTCCGTGAAGTAATCAAGTAATGGTGTCATCCAGGTATATCCTTCCTCTTCCACTACTACAAATATTTCCTTTTCATTGATTTATTTTCCTTTAGCACTTCTACCAGAACTTGCTTAGTTAGATGAGCAAAACTAGTGGACACGATTTTGTTGAGTGCGTCTGCTTTCTTGTTTTGGCTTCTTGGTACTTGCTCAATGGAGAACTTCTTGAAGCCGCTGATGACAATTTTAGCTTTTTAGATATCGAATCATACTCTACTCCTTTGCTATGTATGATCCGTTGATTTGATTTGCCACTAAGCGAGAATTCACTTTTGCTGCTAAGTTCTTTACACCCATCTATTTCGTGATTCGTAGTCCAGCTACTAGAGCTTCATATTCCGCTTCGTTGTTGGATGCCACATATTCAAACCTTAACCATAAGTTAATTCCATCCCCTCAGGATTTGTGAGTATGAGTCCGGCTCCTGACCATTCTAAGCATGAGGATCCATCCATGAAGAGAGTCCGTGGCTTTGGAATCTCTTCCTCTGTTGATATTCCTGTAGATGGGGCATCCTCATCTGGCTTTTCTACAATGAAATCTGCCAAGACATGACCTTAGATGGATGTTCTTGGTCTGTAGCGGATGTCGTATGCTCCTTGTTCAAAAGTCCATTTAGCCATTCTTCCGGCATTCTTGGGCTGTGATAAGATTTGCTTGATTGGTTGATCCGTGACGACCACTATTAGGTGTGCTTGAAAGTATCTTCTTAGCCTCCTTGCGGCATGTACGAGAGCCAGTATCAGGTCCTCCATTGGACTATAGTTGATTTGTGGGGCCTATAACGCGCGGCTGACAAAATAAATTGGCATTTGTTGCGAATCACTTTTTGTTAATAATTAGACTGCGCTGATTGCTTCCTTGGCCGCACACATGTACATTATCAACTGTTCCCGCGGCTTTGGTGCGGTTAGCATTAGAAGTTCAGCGATCCGCTTCTTCATTTCCTGGAACGTGTTTTCTGCTTTCGTCGTCCACTAGAAATCGCTCTTTTTTATACAATTTTTGAAGATTTTGAAGAAAGGCAATGACTTTTCAGCAGATTTGGATAGAAATCTGTTCAGGCTCGCCAGTTTTCCATTGAGGCTTTGTACTTCATTTAGCGTCCTTAGGGACTGTAGTTTTATGACCGCCTCTCCATTTTCTGGGCATGCTTTTCTTCCCCTTCATGTTTACGACATGGCCTAGGAACATCCCTTTTTCTGCTCCGAAAGTACATTTCTTAGGATTCAGTTTCATATTTATCCTTCTCAAAGTGTTGAAAGTTTCATCAATATCCTTGAGGATTTCTTATTCCGTATGGATCTTTATCACGAGGTCATCAACATATACCTCCAAGTTCTCGCTTATCTGCTTTTCGAAAGCTTTGTCTACAAGCCGCTGATATGTTGCACCGGCATTTTTAAGGCCGAAGGGCATCTTTATGTCGCAGTATACTCCCCGACTTGTGTGAAAAGCTATTTTTTCTTCATCCTCCTTTGCCATCTGTATTTGATGATACCCCTTATTAGTGTCTAAAAATCACTTGAAAGGGTATCCACAAAGGGATCAATTTTCTAATCAGTTTCTAGGAGGGGGTAGAAACCTTTAGGAAATGACTTGTTTAAGTCCGTGAAGTCTACACACATCCTCCAGCTATTATCATGCTTCTTTAGCATCACCGGGTCTGAGAGCCAACTGTGGTAGTGCACCACTCTCATGATCTGTGCTTCTACCAGTTTGGTTACTTCTTCATGGATGGCTTTGTTCCTATCCCTTTTCTTCTGCCTTAATAGGGGAGATCCCTCACAGATGTTCAGGCGGTGTTCCGCAATGGATCTTGGAACCCCAATCATGTACGCCGGCTTTGAACCAAATATGTATAGATTATTTTTAAGTAAATCACAAAGTTCCATCCTTCCTTTCTTAGATAAGCTTCCTACTATAGTGATGGTTTATTCTTCATATTCTTGTTGAATTGCCACCTTTACTCCTTTTTCCGCCACGGATTCGTTGGGAGGGAGTTTGGCTGGGGGTTCCGCTACCATTCTGCATTTTGTTTGTATCACGGTGCTGCTATGCAGCATCACTATCCCATGTTGTACTGGAAATTTAAGCATTCCATGTGCTGTGGAGGGAATTGCTTGGATTTTCCTGAGTTCGGGTCGCCCTATAATACCGTTATACGGAGATGGAGACCGAATGATCATGAAATTAATCATGGCAATTGTGGAATGTTCCTCGTCCCCTAATGACACCACCAATGATATATTCCTCAACGGCAAGATATTTCCACGCTAAATCCTAGGAGTGGGTCATAGTAGGAGTCATTTGGTTTTTGATTTGTGGCTAAAGTCTATTAAAGTAGAGTTCATATAGTACTTCATAGGTAGAGCCTTCATCTACATATATGCGGTGTATGAGGTGACTGTCTATTTCTACTTCTATCACAATTAGGCTTTCTTGTCCATCGTCACTAGCAAGCGGTGGAAATAGGACTCCTGGTTTGTTGAGAAGCTTTAAGTAACTTTTTGTCTTATCATTCGCTGCCATGGTTGCACCATGAAGTTTGTTCGGGCCTTTTCCTTGCCGGAGGTTTCCCCTTTCTTGGCAGTTTTTTAGTGTTCTCCTTTGTTGTTTCCTTGTTTTAACTCCTTGATTAAATGTGATAACTATTCGGACTTGACCGCTTCTTCTGTATGTTTCTTCAGGTTGATGTACTCGTCCATGTTGTGGCCTTTATCCCCATGAAACTCACAGAACATGTTTTTGTTTCGGTTCTCTGTGGGACCATACATTTGTAGCGGTGCTTTAAACTTTATTATGTCTATTGCCAGAATTTCTTTTGGAGTTTTGGTAAGAGGAGTGAATCTATGAATCAATCAAGCCCTTTCTACTTGAATTCTGTCGGACCATTGAATTCGGCCTTTTGTCAAAACTTGCTATGAATCGTTATCATGGGTGCCCCATTATGGCGCTTCTATCTATATTGGTTTGCAATGGCCACCTCTCCCCTGAGGAAGGCTGTGGTTACACTCATCATTTCAGCCACGGATTTCGGGATGTTGTCATTTAGTCTTTTAATTAAGTCTGGGTTGGTTATGTCGTGCATGAATCTAAATACCTTCATGCATTTCGATGCTCCTTTCATGTGCATGCTTTTGGCCTTGAAACGTTCCATGAAAGCTTCCATTAATTCCCCTTCCATTTGATTGATGTGGTGAATCTCAACGGGGTCCTTGATGTATTTCTTTTGTTGTAAGAAATTTGCCAGGAACGCTTTTTGTAGCTCTATATAGTTGTCAATGGATTCTGGTGGAAGCTCATCAAACAATAGCCTAGATGACCCTATCAGTGTAGAGTTAA
>BQNB010122051.1:0-13760 GCA_026074375.1 Tanacetum coccineum
AAGAGGGATTTTTGACGAATATCAAAGACCCCCTTTCAATATTATTCATCTCACGTAGGGGGTGTATACTTTGTATTAAAAAAAACGTTAGTTTAGATTTTTGTATTTCATGTTGGTTATGTATAAAACCAATTAGTTGAAGATGGTGAAACTATAAGCCATCTATATAATTATGAAGGTTGGGCAAGTAGCCCATTATTTGGATCAGATTTTCGCTCTTGGACACTTGGATTGCTGGATGGACGGTAGTCGGTTATGACAACCTTAGATTACTTTAGACTATTTGTTTTGTGTTTTTATTTAATAACAATTATATGTTCATCCCATATCTTTATCCTACCCTATATCATTCTCCAATCTAACATTTGGTTTTGCTTGAATGAGGGAGTGAGCAATCATACATGTCTCATCCGTCGTTACAGATGTGTTTGTGTGGTTTCGTCGCCCTTGTTATGTCACCCTTGTTGCCTTTAAGAGCTGTTTAGACCCTAATTCTAGCTGGTGGAAATTCGTGTACTTTCCAAGCCTATAATAGAATACATCCTATGATAGTGTAGTTGAGTGATCACCCCAAAAAATGAAACACTTAGACTAGAATGAGAGTTGAGTGATTTTAATCTCCTTTTCGTGAGGTGTTCGACTTTGATGTTTCTAGCATAAGTAAATTATGAATTCATTTCTCTGAGTTAAAATAAGGAAATCTTTTTATAAATTATTCTAACAGTTCTACTTGAGGGTAAGTAGAAGTCAAGTGGGGGGATATTTGATAACATCAAATAGTTAATACTTTTTAGTATCAAATTCCCTATAAAATGCTTGTAATTATGTTATAAATGCATGAAAACAACAGTTAATCACTTATATTTTGTTTACAGGGAGAATACAAGCATTTGAGCAAGAGACACGGGATTTGGATGTGTAAATCAAGCAATTAAAGGAACTCAAGGCTAATTACGGTGTAACATCCCCACAGGAGTTACGCCGTAACCAAGGTAATGAAGGAATGAGTCAGCACCAACCTTACGGCTTAAATGATCCATCGTGCTTACGCCGTAACCATCACCGTCAAGGAAGGATAACTTATCCTAGTCATCGTTATGGCGTAATGGTATGTGTTTAATTACACATACCTTTTACCTTTAAAAACGAGCTAAAATAACCAAAAACGGACTTAAAATGCCAAATATATGCTTGTTTTGCTAAATATATTGTGCAGGAACGGATAATTAAGAAAAGGACGAAAAACGAAGCCAAATCGACAAAACCGGACTCGGAATGGAAAAGCAAGGAAAAGACAAAGTCAAAGTCCAAGCCCAAGCCTGAAAAGTCAACCCAAGTCAACCCCGACAAATCCAAAAGTCAACATGTGAAGAAATATAAGTTTAAGGGTTAAAATTGCCAAACCCTAAACTTATATTTAAAGAGGAAAAGAGAAAAAAGAAGACAAGGGGCCAAACTGCCTAAATGGGAAAGATATACCACAAGGACCATTTCTGTCAAGTCCTAAGACTTATAGCCACCAAGGACGGTTTATGCAATTAGTCTTATAACTCTTGGGGACTTGTTTTGCCAAGTCCCCAAAAGTTATAACAACACAAGGACCATTGGTGCAATCGAACTTAACACCATGAGGGGCCAATTTTGCCCAATCCCCAAACTAATCCCCTGTCACCCCCAACCTTTATAAACACTCTTTCCCGCCCATTTCCCCCCCAAATGAACTCACGAGTTTTCTTTCACCTCTTTTACCCTGTAACCCTAATTCCACCATGGATAAACCTTTCCCTCCCCCTCCACTTCCACTTCTACCAAGACAAATTGCCAACTTGGCAAATTCACAAACTTCGAGCATGATGAAGGGTGGGGATGATGATCCGAACAAGCACAAAAGCAATCCAAAGGCTAGGAACTGTTTGAGTTGTCTACACTCTCACAACAAACACAAGAAGGCTGTTTTGTGTCTTCAAAGTAGCACACCAAAGGAAGACAAGAGAGAGGAAGCCCTAGCTCGTTTTTTCCCTCTATTTAAGCTATTGTAAGCCCATTGTGGCAAAGTAGTAGTTTTAAGGTATAGTTTTTATTTTTCAGTTTGTAATTTTTCGTATTTTTAAGCAATTTTCTTTCAAGTTTTTAATCAGCTTTAAGCACTTGTACTCTGTAATCTTTAGCTTGTATGTTACTATTTTGAGTAATAAAATTCAGTTTTAAAGTTTCAAGTGTTTTTCATTTCAAAAATTAAGCTATTTTTACCCCCAATAAGCTCTCATAAGCTCTTTTGAGCTTAAACTTGTAATAAGCTCACATTTAGTTAAAACTTTATTTTTAGTGATTCATTTATTCATTATATACGATTTACATCAAAGCATGATAACCTGAGTTCATTGGATTCATTTTGGAGGTTCAAAGGATTAATAAGCTACATAAAGCTTATTGAGCTTTAAGCTAATTGGTCTAGAGGCTAGGTAGCCAATAGGTTCATGAGTTTAAAGCCACTCATTCAGATAGAGTGGCTAGGGTCAGAGTGTAACACCCCCAAAAAAATCACTTACAACGCAGCGGAATACCAAATGGGGTGTTACTTCGTAATACACAGCAATAGATACAAGAGAACGACCTCTAAGTGTCGTTTGAATAATAACATTTGTTGATTCAATAAAAATCTGAATTTAATAATACATTTGTCCCATAATTTGCATCACAATGAAAAGCTTGAATGTAAAGACTCCAATGCACATCAAATAGTCCAAGCATCTAATTCACCTGAGAAAAACATGCTTAAAAGTGTCAACATTAAAGTTGGTGAGTTCATAGATTAGTTTAAATATAAATGTAATCCACTGTATCATCAGATACCATGTAAAATCCCAAAGTATTTATAAAGAATGCATGACAAACATTTTATGTCAATCAAAGTAACAATCTTTCCCAAGTTTTATAAAGAATGATAACACATTTTCATGGACAAATTGAGTCACTATAATAATTCCGTGAGATTTCCCGACTATATAAATTCGTGCGCATATACAAATTTTGTGCCATGTTGGGGCCCCGAAGGTCCCAACGATATATCCGACCTGTTATAACGTTCGTTCCAGTGATTGTCGTACCCGAACGGGGGTTGTCAATCCGCATAGATTAGAATGTTCGTTTACTCAAGTGATCGCTAATCACCCGACAGGGATCCAACCCGAATAGATCTTATTCATAACTTTCGGCTCACCACTCCAAGTGATTTACAGGTCATGACGCTGTGAGTAGACTTGTATGTACCCAATTGAGGCAGTGATACAAATAATGGTAGATATGTTCCCGTTACGGTGTCCCCTCCAAGAACACCCGGGCAGTTAATGTAAAAATAAGTATCACGTTACTCGGTGTCCTCTCCAAGAACACCGGCAGTAATTTTATTTGTTATTACAGTATCAATCTGCCTAAGCTATCGAAAACATTTCAAATGTAAAGTATGCATTAGTGACCAAAATGAGTCAAAAATAATGTATCCATAGCGAACTATGCACCTAATTTGTAAACCAATTTGTAATAATCTGTCATGATTTGTCAAGACAAGCATTTTCTCACCCCAAAAATTTATGTCAACAGTCAAAATGGGGTATAAACTCACAAAATCCTTTAAGAACTAATCAGCATTGTTTATATGCTAACAAATATCGCATTTTGTAGACAAGCATGTATCCCCTCGCGGGTTATAAAAACATTGCTAAAGATTGAAAAAGCGAGGCTATGAACTACACCTGATTAAGACCACGATCATTAATCCAATTAAAATCACAATCTGAAATCTGCAACGATCTCGACCACGGCCTATAATTATGTCGTCGGATTTAATTACACGTATTAAATACCCGATTCAACAGATGCGTACATCGTTCCACGAAATTACTTTACATATTTTTATATTAAGCAGTCATTATACAGTGACGAGAAATAACACTTGCGTGTCTTTTAACCTTACTTGGTATCTTTTATGTGTATTTATATTTTCGTCCATCATAACTTATCTCTTAATATTTAAAAGAAAGTTACTATTTTTTTAGACCTTTGTCTTTAGAACGAATAATGCCTCATCTTAAAACTCATTAAATTTAAATTAAATAATTACCGAATTTCTAGTTTTTGACCGCAATATCTCAATTTAAAGCAGACCAATTCCGGCGGCAAAGTAAAACGTCATACGAAAAACTGTCATGTTTCGCCGTGAGGTGAAACGGTACTCGAAAGTGCTCGAATCGTTTAATTAATAGATATGTTCAGATATTAATATATTAAATTCATAAACTTATTTTCTATTAAAGTTGTATATTCCGATTTCGATCCAGTTTTTTTCGTTATTGGCAGTTAAAAGTTCCCGTGTTCTGTCAAAAACGTCGTCAAAATATAATTTGTTATATTTATAAACTAAAGTCTAACTTATCAAAGTCTCGATTTTCCGAATCCCAGTTCTTTTTCTGGTTATAGATTACTGTTATATTTAACAAGGCCTAAAGTCCATTTTTTGTCCAAAATTCTCATCTAAAGCATATCTAATGCGTTACTTAATATAAGTCCCGTTTTAATATTATTTCATATTTTCAACTTAGACGACAAGTTTAATATTTTTCATACCATTATTATAGAAATCGATTATATGAAACCAATTTATATATTTTCGCTGTTAACTAACTCACTTTATTTTGGTGGTTAACACTACTCAAACGCGACGCACCCAGTGATGGACATGCTCTCCCAAACGCACCCTTGTGCGTGGTTGTTAGCAACCGCACCTTAGGCTATTTTGACAGCAACGCACCCTGTGCGTTTCTGTTAAACTAACACCACCCTTTTGTGTTATAAACCAACCAACCCAAAACGCCCCTAGGGGGTGGTGTTACAAACCAAACCCGACAACCCAAACCACAGCCCAATTGTGGCCGGTGTCAAACCGACGCAAAACCAAATTTCCGGTGTCCCGAGCTAGCCCGACTCAAGTGCCCCTACGTTTATAAACAAAACTAAGACCGGCTGTTTTACAGCCCACACCAACGCACCTCGGAGTGTCCCAAAACAAGCCCCACCGTCGGTGTTACACAAACCCGACGTAATACCCCCCCCCCTGGGTAAACCGAAACAAATCGCACCCTTCTTGGTTGTTTTTAAACACAACCGACACTTGTGGTGATATTACAATATTACCTCAAAGCCCCTTGGTTGTTTTATGACCATAAACGCAACCACCAACCTTGTTCTTTATAAACCAAACCAAAACACCCTGCGTGTCTTTCTGTCGAGCCCAAAACCGCACCCTTGGGCTGCGGCTGTGGTGTTGATGATGGCGGTTTTATGATGATGATGATGATGTAGATGGTGGTGGTGGCAGTGAGGGTGGTGGAAAATGGCGCGTGAGGAGAGTGTGGTGTTGGGATCGGGGTAGATCTCGGTGGGGGGATGGGGAGTGTCTTTTGGTCTTCGCGGATGAGCCCGCCGGAAAAGTTATCGCGCGGCCGGGAGTGGTGGCCTGGCTGCGGGGGAAGACTCGACCGGAGAAGTAGGTGGGAAGGGGGAAATATGCGAGTAGTGTGTGTGTATTATATTGAGATGAATGATATATGAAAGTTATAATTGTTTAATATAGATATTTATATAAATTTTGGGCGAAGTTATTAGACGTTGGCTGGGCGGGTTAACGTGATAACATTCTGTGTTTTGGTGTAGTTTTTTCTAAAAAACGGTTCGGGACTCCGCTTGTGACTTAACGGATGATTCACATCTCGAAACATGCGCCATTGCTTTTTAAAAGATATTTTTCTGATAAAAAATTGAAGTATTTTATTTGATAATTTTCATAAATATTTATAACATATTCTTTGTAATTTTCTAAATTCGTGTACTGTTCATGCAATTAAGTTTTAAAATCCTTTCAATTTCAGTTTAATGTTCTGTTACTACACTTGTACTCTTCCTTATTCCTTAATAAAGCAAGTTCGATTGTGTTTGTGTTTTAAATTTCAAGTAATAAGCCATTTTTTTTGCAATAAGCTTGTAATAAGCTGTTTTTAGCTTATTACATTCTCTTAAGCTCAAAAGTTATACAAAACTTGTTAAAAGCTTTTATAAACTGTTTTTGTTCATTAGTGTTCAATATCTTCCATTTGCATTCAAGTTCATTCAAATTTGGAAGCTTATGGAGTAATAAGCTACATAAAGCTTATTGAGCTTTAAGCTAATTGGTCTAGAGGCTAGGTAGCCAATAGGTTCATGAGTTTAAAGCCACTCATTCAGATAGAGTGGCTAGGGTCAGAGACTACATTTCACAGGTTTAGCTTTTCAATTTTGATTTCATCATTCACATAGCTTATTCCTTTTAGCTTATTTCTTTGCTTTCCTTGTACTCAATTCTGTTTAAAATTAGTTTAGATAAGTTTAGAGTTTCAAATGTCCTAAAGTAACTGTATCTAGAATCAATTTAGATTTCATTTCTTAGTTCTGTCATAATAGTATAATAAGCCTAGGAGAGAAACTAGCTTATATTTCCTAATAAGCTGTAAGTTTTAGTGTCAAAATAGTTTAATTAGTGTAGTATTAGTAAGAGTAGATAAAAGGTTTTAATAATTTTAGTGTTAAAATATATTTTAATGTCACTTTAGTTTTGACAGCTTAAAGTAAAGGGGTGTTTGGGTTAACATGGAAAACGGGTCAAAAATGTTTGTGTATGGGTTATGGTCACTTAGCTAGTTTAAGCTTAAGTTTTAAGCTTGTTTTAAGCTGTTTTTAAAAGTTTTAATGTTTTAAAATTGTTTTCCAAAGTTTTTCTAAACCATCTTTTTTAACTATGAGTTTTAAGAAAACCCCAAGTGCTTATTTAGATAAGCACTTGGATTTTGAGTTTCAGTTTCAAAAAGTGTGTGTTTTCAAGTGTCAAACAAGCTGTGACAAACACCTTTGGTCTTTTGACTTGTTAAGTCAAAAACCACCCAAGTCTTTTTAACTAGCAAAGTTTAAAAAAAACTTAAGCCCTTTTTCACTTTACAAGTTCAGCAGGTTTAAATGAGTTTTAAAAGTCAAAAATGCCTTTTTCACTTTCAAGTTCAGCAGGTTTAATTGAGTTTAAAACGTCCAAATATTTTTGCACTATCTATCTACTAGTAGACTTAAGCTGTTCAAGCTTATTTTGTGTTTTAGAGCTTATTTGAACAGCTTTTGAAGCTGTCAAATAAGCCACTGAGTTAAGCTTTTATCTCCCTCTGGGTAGACAAAGGGGAGATTTTAAGCCCCTTTTTCTTAAGCTCTTAAGTGCCAAATTAAGCAAGCATTTGGCTTTTTTTAGAGCCTGTTAAGCTCTATATATAAGCCCCTTAAGTTTCAGCCTTTAAAGCTTATTTGATAGCTTAATTTTAAGCTCTAAATGAGCACCTTTTCACCTGGTGTTTAGCTTTGTTTAGTGTAGGGATTGGCTTAGTTTTTTTCACTTTGCTTATTCATTATGTATTAAGCTCTTTGATTCCTAACTTCGTTTTTGATAAAGGTTGATAGTTTTCTGTTTGCTTACCTTCTCAGAATAATCTAGCTTATTTGTCCAGAAAACTTAAGTCATTTTTGCCTTTTAAGCTTGTTTTAAGCCTATTTTCATTAAGCCCTTTTTCCTAGCTTATTAGATTTAGCTTTTAGGCTTTATAGCTTATCTTAGGTTACGGTGGTTTATGATAGTCTTTGGCTTTTTGTCCACAATCTTAGCTTAAAACGACCATATCACAAATGTCTTAGCACTTTTACGCTTTTTAGTCATTTTAAGAAATTCTGTAGACTTTAAGCTTATTTTTAAGCTTGATTCGAAGCTTTTCGCAAAAGTTGTAGTTGACAAAGTTGTTAAGCTCCACACGTGCTTAACCACTTTGCTTCACAAAGTTTTTCAAAAAAATAAAAGGGGAAAGACAGAAGTGAACGGGGAGAAGACCAGACACTCCCGGTAGACCCATCACGATCGATCTCCCTTTAATAACACACATCTTACCGCTGACCGCCCTTGCGTTTTTCGTTAAAGACTCAAAGGGCTCTTTGGTATTTATGTGCGTTTTGGGCTATACAGCTTATAAGATGTATGACAGCTTCTTTTCGGGGCTTATTGATTAAGCAAATTTGTGTTTCTTATTTTTTAGGATTATACTAGTATCTAGTATTTTCTAGAAAAAATCTAGATTTTTCGAGTCGTTTAATAGTTTTGTTATAATTGAATTTAGTTATGTTGAAAAATTCTATACATAAATCACAAAAAATTATCAAAAAAATATTTTTATTTTTTAGAAAAATTATTTTTATGTCATTAAAGTTTGTAGGAAAAATTTAAAACTTTTCGTAGGGTCTATTTTTGTAACTTTTTTACTTTTTAAAGAATCGGTCCGGGTGCGGGTATTTTTTGTGTTGAATGTTTTTGGGTCAAACGAACCTCGTTTCAGGTCTAGTCTTTTTCATCTTCGTTATTTGTTCCTAGAGTAGTTTAGAAGCTCAAAAATTTCTTAGAAGGGTTAATTTTGTAGATTTTAGGGTTTTTTCCCCATTCTGTTCGGGATTCGTGCTCTCCGTTTTTAGTTTAAAGTTCATAAATTTCAGGTTTTTCTTAAACGTTTTTGTTTGTTATGATCTATATTTGACTTTTCACACTTTCAAACATCTATTATATCCTTCAAACTCGGAATCTTCGCGTCATAGATCTTCCTGTTAGCCTCGTTGGGGGATTAACGACCCGGGAACACTCGATACCGACTTCTCGGTTTTATTGATTTGTTGATTTTTAGTGACTTATATTATATTTTATATTTTATTATATTTTAATATTTATGAAAACAAATGGTTGTTCGAATTATATGCAATTAAAGATAAGATGGGTCCCTGGTTTTTTTAAAGATGTGACCTATGTGTGGCTTTGATGTGAAAATCAACTTCTCGGATCAATAGAGTTCCAATGCGTTTTTAGATATATTTAACATGAGGTAACACACTTGTAAAATTCATGTTTGTGTTTTGAATCTGCAATAGAGAAACAAAGACACACAAACGTGTATTAGTACAATGCGGGAGGAGGAATATTTGGATTCTAATGGGTCCACTCTCCGACCATGCTCACTGAATTGCCATTTGGATTATGCATGCATGCGAAGTGTTTACAATTCCATTATTTAGTGAAGTAACAACATTGAAATACACAAAGTTTATATCATGTACACATATTCAGATAAGGTTCTGAAGAGTACTGTTGAGGACTTGCATCATTACAACAAATGGCAAGAGATTTAAGATCCAGTTTATACGTGCTTACAGTATGCTTTTTTTTATCATCATTTTATCCTTTTGTGGCAATATTAAGCTATATTATGTTTTACTTCATAGAGTTTATATGTGCATTAGAGGGTTGTGTTGAATAAAATGGATGGTAGTGTTATTGTTCGTGTGGTCATTATAACCGCATAGGTTTTTGTGTGTCATGTATTTTGTGTCTTTCGATATTTATGGAATTCACAAATACCTGATGAATACTTAAACGGTCGACAAGATTGTTCTGCCTATTACCCTGTTGCTTGACAAGAGACATAGATACGGTCCTTGCATTGAAGAAACAAATACGTTAGCATCTCAGGTTCATCAAACTATAGAAGAATGTATTGGCCTTTTCAGGAATGACACTGACAAGTTGACAACGAGATAAGCTCTACCCTTTATATATATTAAATATAATAAATATATAATAAGGATCAAAAAAATCTCAATTGTAGTTAACCGGAAGTATGATTCCCGGGTCGTTATCCTCAACGAGGAATGCAATTGAAAGTCGAGAGTCGTTTTAATAATCGATTTTTGAATGGAACAAGTTTTAGATTGGTTTTCTAAAACTAAGGGAAAATTAATGCAAACACTTAAAAACAATTAAGGCAAAACCTATTTTAAACTGAAAATGCAAAACGGGGAATCCTAAAAACGCAACTAAAAACTAACTAAGGCAAATATTAACCCTAAAAATGTAAATTTGGTTTCTAAACCTCTAAAATAACAAAAGAAAATTTTCTAGAAAGGATTTATATTTTTTTGACTTTTTTATAATTTTTTATGAATTAAAACCTATTTAATCTATTTAAAATTCTAGAAAATAACAAATTAATTCCAAAAAATTCCAAAAAATGATTTTCTACTTTAGAAAAGTCTAAAATATCATAAAAACTCAGAAAAATATTTTTCACTACTTTTTAATAATTAAAAACTAATTCCTAAAATTAATTTAAAAAGCAAAAAATGAAATTAAAAATCTAAAAATAATGAAAAAGATTTTAAACTTTGTAAACCTTAAAATATTTACTCTAAATCTAAAAACTATTTTTTTGTATTTTTCTGAATTAATTTACTATTTTTAAATGATTTTCTAACATTTTACTCTTCAAAAAATGAATAAAAATAACAAATAAAGTTGGAAAAATATGAAAAATTGCAGGAAAGTCTTAAATGTTGTAAAGATCCTAGGAAAAATAAGCTGGTTAAGCCAGCTTATCGAATAAGCTCTAAAAAGCTAGAAATAAGCTACGAATTGGCTTATAAAAAAGAGAGTGAAAATGTGTATAAATAAATAGATGATGCAAAGTAAAACGGAAAAGACCCAAGGGCGCTAGTGGTAGTGTGTGTTGTGTGTAAAACGTTTGGTGAGAAGGGTAGAGGTCCCGGGTTCGAGCCTTGCTCACCTGGGGCTTCCCCTAATCCCAAATGTTTTTTCAAATGCCATTTTTTACAACTTTTTAAAAGGCTTAAAAATAAGCAACTTTTACAAAAACACTTTTTTTATAAACCACAAATAAGCACATAATTAAGCTGAAAAGGTGACAGAATAAGCTATGATATACTAAGACACTTAAATGCTAACTGTTAAGCTTTTTTAAACTAAATAAGCAAATGAAAAAGAAGAATAAGCTAACACAGATAATAAGCTATACTTAATAAGCAATTTTGAACAAAAATAAGCAACTAAGATAAGCTAGAGAGGCAAATTCACTAAAAAGCTATAAAACTTAAAAATTTTAAGCTAAAAAGCAAATAAGCTCTAAACTAAAGGAAATAAGCTAAAGTGACTTTAAACTGACATAATAAGCTATACTAAACCTAGAATAAGCAAATGCAATAATCTAATACGCCTAAATAAGCAAATTAGCTTTTTGGCCAAAACTGATAAGCAAACAGCCAAAAGGGGACTTTTCTAGGTTAAAAATAAGCTAGAAAACAGATCCTTATGGCTTAGTGGCTTATACCACAAAAAAGCTTGGCCAAAAAGCTACAATAAGCAACAAAGAAAAATCAGTTTGAAATTCAAATAAGCATTTAAAAAGCTTCATGAAAAATCTATCTCACACAGGTTTGACACTTAGATAAATTTTTGCAATCTTCACAAAACACCAATTTTAAGCTTAAAAATAAGCACTTAAACAGATCCGTATGATCTTAAAACCTACAAACAGATTGAGATTTGACCTCAAAGAACAAGAATCAACAATCAAAAGAGAGTTTGAAATTCAGAATAAGCCACAACAAGCAATTAAAAAAGCATTTTCTCAAATTTTTCAATACTTAGCAAATTTTTGACATATGGCAAAAATGCAAACCAACAAATGCAGTCTATTGTCTTTGGTATCTTACCTATTTTAACACTTGCACAAACACAAAAACATCATAAAATCTCAATAAGCAAAAGCACAATCAAATAAGCAAATAAAATAAGCTTCAAGCCACAAACTCTTAAAACCTTGAAAATGAGGTTTAACACTTAAAAACCTAAACAAAATGTATCTTAGGACTAATCTAAGCTAAACTAAACTGACCCAAAAGACATATCTCTTTTTGACCCATTTTGACCTTTAAAATCAGTAACCAAACACCCCTTTAAACACTTTTTTACCTAATTTAACTTGATAACTTGAGTTTTTTATGAACAAACCCTTAAGACCAAATATTAAATAGCTTAAGACAATTCTAATGAACAACTTTAAACCATCAAATAAGCCAGAACAATAAGCTAAACAGTTATGCAAATTTATAAGCTAAAATCGACAGATTTTAAGAAAACTTAAACAAATGATATCTAAACTATAAGAAGGCATTCATAAGCATCAAATAACATAAACAAGCATAAATAAGCAGCAAAAAGCAAGAGATAAGCAAAATAAGCAGTTTAATAGTAAAATAAGCTAAAACTTAGAAAAAGGAAACTTACAAAGGCCCTTGCTTAAACCGGGAAAATGAGCTCAAAAGAGCTTATCTACAAGCTCTAGTAAGATAAGCTAGTGGTGTCCATAAGCCCATCCAAGTTTGGCTTATCATCCATTAAGCTGTGGTGTTTTTTTGGTGTGATTTCTTTTTGTTTTTGTAAAATTTTCTTTTATACTTTATATTTAAATGAAAACAACTTGCTTATATGTTTTTATAAGAGTTTAAAATAGCTTATGAAAGGCTTTTGAATACTTTAAAACACAAATTTAAGAACAACAAATTTTAAGCCAAAACTAAAATTTCATTAATTCATAAAAAGAAACATGACAATATTTAAAAGATTACAATTAAAATTAACTACGTGAAAAACTTAAGTAAAACTAACTGCTACAAGGGCTTACAATTGAGCTCTATTTATACTAAACTAAAGAAGATTCTAGGACTTGTGTTTTCTTTGTGAGAGCTCCTACGGGTGTGTTTGTTGTGTGAGAGTCTTCAAAGAGCAATCTTGGCCATTAAAATTGAGTAGAGCCCAAGTCTTATGATCTTAGCCATTGATCTCTTGTCTTGTTCCTTGGACGAATAGGGATGCTAAGGATTGCCAAGGTGGATTTTGGTGGGATAAGGTGTGTAAAGGTGTTGGTCGACATAGGGGAGAAGAAAGGGGGATAGTGTCTTGTCTGGTAGTGAGGACATGACACAACCTGGAAGATGATGAATAGTGTTCGCGCAATTTTTGAAAATTTGGAAAATTGGCAAGAATGGTCCCTGAGGATATATTGATGTATTGCAATCATAGTCCTTCCACTTTGAATCTATGGCCCTGGAAGTTATATTGGTGTTTGCACCAGTCCTTTTAAGGACTAACGGTGTAAGGGATAAAAGGGCTTTGGAGTTAACGGGAGTTATAAAGGGGCTTTGGGTTTGGGCTTGTTTGTTGGGCCGATTATAGTTAAAAAGAGACTTGGGCCTTTATAAGTCTTTAAGTCTTGTAATATATAAGTGGGCTAACCCGGGCCCACTAGGTGGGTACGGGTGGGCCTACTTTTGGCAATTTAGGTTTTCGGGTTCGGTTTTTGATGCTTTTTCCAATGCCACTTCACGGGGTTGACTTTGACTTTGACTTTTTTGTTGACTTTGATTTGGTCTTTTTAACTTCTCACGGTCTTTCCGTTCTCGTGCTCGGTTTTGTCGTTTTGGCTTTGATTTTTGTCCTTTTCTCAGATATCCGTTACCTGCATAATACAAATGCAAAACATACAAATACAATGTATTTTTGGTACGTTTTTGGTCAATTAAGTCTGTTTTTAGTGGTCAAAGGTATGTGTAATTAAACGCATACCACAAGTTATCAACGTGCCGAATCATTTTGTTTCAATTCTTTTTCTCACATTTCTTATATAATACTTGCATGGTATTATATACCTCGATTATTTATTAGATTGGTTTTCTTTGTTATATAATTCACGGTATGAATTATATACTTGTTTATTTTTCATATGTAATATACACGGAATATATTACATACT
>BQNB010122052.1:2164-20352 GCA_026074375.1 Tanacetum coccineum
TTTGAGTATTGGAAGGCTGGATTAGTAGTTGTGGTATATGATTTGTAGCTGTTATGATCCAAGTTGCATATCTACAAAAGACCCCTATTGGATGATTACAAAAAGGGAAAGAAGACTACAAGAGATATAGGTTGCAACTTAGTATTGTGGTGACATGTTCATGAAGATCTTAAGTCAAGGGGAAGCATTGTTTCATTCATGGAGATGATTACATCTCAACTTCAAGGGAAGCTTAGGCTTTATGATGAAGTTCGTGCAAGAACATTGTTTGTTTTGTCATCATCAAATAGGGGAAGATTGTTGGGAATTATAGATTTGATGAGACAAAAGAACAAAAGAATGAAACAAGAAGGACTTAATGATTGGGAAGTTACAAGATGTAACTTAATGATGGACTTAATGATAATTAATAGCATTAATGTGTAAACTTAATGATGGACTTAATGATAATTAATAGCATTAATGTGTTTGATTAGAATTCTTTGTAACGTCTTATGGTCTCTATTATATAAAGAGACATAGACTCATAGGTTTTAGATCCATCCATAGAAAACACAGACTTCTCCAATGAGAGTCTGATTACAAAGTGTGTGTGCTTTGTATATTAGTTAGTTAGTTAGTTAGTACACCATAGTAGTTGGTGTAGCCCCATGTTATAGGTTGGGGTAAATAGGAATCGTTCAATGAAAAACCTTGTTCAATAACAATTGTGTTTGTTTAATTCCGCTGTGCATAATTGTTACAATTGTTATTGGTAAAACGATCCTAGATGAGTTTAAAACGATCTTATCAATTGGTATCAGAGCCATGGGGCTCTTGATCTAGGATCTACAAGGTTGATGAAGGTACTGCTCAGGTTGATGAAGGTACTGCTAAGGATATTCGAAAGTACTGCTTCTATTCGAAAGTACTGCTCATTATGCTCAAAGTACTGCTCGTTGTGAAAGTACCGCTGTTATGTTCGAAGGTACTGCTAGTTTCATCCGAGAAGTTAGTTTATACTGCTAGCTTTGTTCGATATCGGACAGAGCATAATTTTTGGTTCTCGGATGTGAAGACGATATCGTACAGTGCATATTTTTGGATGGATTTGAATCTCAAATGCTTTGTTTAAGGGGAAGATAATAATGGCTCGTATTTGGAGATTTATTGAAGAGGTGATTATGAAGAAAATCGAATATTGCTTATTTGATGTCGTAGTTGAGTTTCACAGGTGCGTGTCTTATCATATCTTAAAGTTGTGGTTGGCTTTTAAGATAACTTGTTCGTGCTTACAATGGTGTGACGAAGACTTGACGAATCTAGCAAGGGTGTGTGATTTTTCTTATGGTGCTTAATGCTCACACTTGCTATCACTTTAAGGAGTTACGTTGTTGTGCTCAGTGTCTCATATAGATGAGGATTTTGTCAAGAGGTTGCGGTCTACTTATATTTCATAGATTTACTTATAAGTTCGACGTCACGTGGATAGTGCAAGACATAAGACACAAGTTTGGGAAATTCAACTTCTTCAACAAATTTGTTATACTCAGTTTTCTTCATCAGTAATCATTACATAGAGCCTACATAGTTCGAGATTCAAGAGATGGTAAACATATGGGTTTCAGGGGAAGCTTATTGTTTAAATGTTTTCCATCTACATGCACCACTTGAGGGGAAGCGTTCACAAGTTGCGTATCTACACAAGACCCCTATTGGATGATTACAAAAAGGGGAAGAAGACTACAGAAGATTCGTGATTTGCAACTTTGTATTGTGGTGACATGTTCAAGAAGATCTTAAGTCAAGGGGAAGCATTGTTTCATTCAGGGAGATGATTACATCTCAACTTCAGGGGAAGCTTAGGCTTTATGATGAAGTTCGTGCAAGAACATTGTTTGTTTTGTCATCATCAAATAGGGGAAGATTGTTGGGAATTATAGATTTGATGAGACAAAAGAACAAAAGAATGAAACAAGAAGGACTTAATGATTGGGAAGTTACAAGATGTAACTTAATGATGGACTTAATGATAATTAATAGCATTAATGTCCATCATACATATAATGGATAATTAATAGCATTAATGATGGACTTAATGATAATTAATAGCATTAATGATAATTAATAGCATTAATCTTTGTAACGTCTTATGCTCTCTCCTTATATAAAGAGACATAGACTCATAGGTTTCAATATCCATCATACATAGAACTCTCCCAATGAGAGTCTAGTTAGTTAGTTAGTTAGTACACCATAGTAGTTGGTGTAGCCCCATGTTATAGGTTGGGGTAAATAGGAATCGTTTGAATGAAAAACCTTGTTTGATAATATTGCTTTCTTATTATTCCGCTGCGTGTTCAATATTATCTGTAAAACGATCCTAGATGGGCTAAACGATTATCAACAGTATCCAAGATTTACAAATATCATCGTTAGTCATTACATGACTATCTTTCCTGAAATCTTAAGACGTGCTCGAGACATGTATCACAATCTACAAGATGATGACATAATGAAAAATATCTTTAATTCAGGAAGACATAAAGATAAAGTTGGCATGCAAATTCAAGATTAGATGATCACTGAAGAGATGAAGCACACGGAGCATTACAGAATGTATGCAGAGGTGTTTGGGTTTGATGTTCCTCTAACTCAGTCACAACCGACTGAATCTACCCAAGGAACGCATATGACACCTAGCGCCCCTAGGTCACCTACCCCTAAAACGGATACATCAAAGTCAAGTGCTCCAAAACGATCTACTGTGATTCGGTTTCATCTTCCTGAAAGGAGATCTACACGTTTAACTCCACCAGTTCCAGTACCAAATGTTAAAAAGCAGACGAGATAATCTTACAAGATACTTTACAAGTAAGTCTTGCTGAGCACAAAAGTCGAGAAGAGCAAGAAGATAGAGAAAATGTGGAACTAGTCAACAATCACTTGGCGTCTGAAGAGATTGAAAAGTTGGTGGAAGGATCTGAGAATGTTATTAATGATAGTTTACCTCCTAGGAATGATGAACCACAGATTCCCGGCACTAGGTTAGATCCCCGGAGTGATAAGGAAAGTCCAGAGGTGGAGAGAACTAATGTTGAAGAGGTGGAAGTTACTAATGTTGTCATACCTGTCAATGTTAATGAAGAGGAGGATGAAATAACTGATGAAGTGTATGAATTAAAGCGAAGGGAGAAAGGGAAGATCGTAGAGGAGTCTAGGAGTACACCATTACCCACACCAATTAGATCTCCTAGGACTCATACTAATCTTGTATCTTCGGATACTGAGAAACTCCAGGAATTGACGGTAACTCATACTCAAACAACATCATCATCAAGATCACAACACACCAAATTGTCTAGAGCAAACCGACTTCTATCATTGTTCAAAGCCAAACCTGCTCGGTTCAAACGATACAAGAATTTCTTTCAGGAGTTACAGGGACGGTATACATATTTGTTTGAACATCTCAAAGAAAGATTTTTGTCAAGGAAGTCATTCGATACTCTTGCTGATCATCTCCAAGAAGTAATGGTCGAATCATTACCCACTATGGTTGATACGCACATTAAGGAGCAGGTGAAAAAGCAAGTTCCTGAGCAGGTCAGAGATCAAGTTCTAGTGTATGTTGCGGAAGGGCTGATTCTGGAAAGACAAAAGACTAAAGAAGAGATGGAACAGATGATTGCTAAAGCTATTTTACAAGAGCGCGGGAATATACAAGCTGAAATTTCCTTACAAATTCAGAAAGCTATTGATAATCAGATCCCTTCTCAAGTTGATGCGTCAGTACGGAGTTATATGTCTGGTCACATTCTTCATGTTCATCCAGTTCAATCACAAACACAATCTGTTCCAGAACAACAATATCAATTTTATCTTTCCATGAAAAACGATCCTCAGTTGCAGCAACAAGACATAGCAATATAGCTTGCACTTTAAATGAAGTTTGAGAATCTTTAAGTACAACAAACTACATGTAGACCTTCTGTCGTTCGCCCAAGAGATCAGGACGATCCTCATGATGATGCTCATCTTGAGGGGGAGAATAGTGCAAAGCGGCAGAAGACATCTGAGTACGAAGCGTATGTGTCTGGAGAGTCATCGTCTAGACAAGTCAATGAAGAAGAACGAGGTCCTTTAACTTCAAGTAATCAAGAGCAAGAAGATTATTATGATTTTTAGACTGATTCTTATGCTTCAGATGATGATGAAATACCGTCAGAGCAAGTATCACAAGATATTATGGAAGAAGTATCACTGACTATTGATGAAGCAAAGTTAAAGAAAATGGCTGATGAGATGTTGAGACAAAGATGTACTTCAGGAGATGAGCATCAATATCATATTGACCAGATGAAGAATTTCTTGAAAAGTGACATTGTTTGGGAAAGTAGAAAGGAAATTCTTGTCTCTCCACATCCACGAAAGACCACACCTCTCGTTCAAAGCTGTCAAAGAGATCCTGAAGCTCCAGCACTATCTCTTATAAATCAAGACCTTTTGTATCTGAAGAAAGGAAGTTCAGGACCTGAGAAGATCGTATTGTCACTTCACAAGTTTCCTGCAATCATCTTTAATGATGATGATATCGAAGAACGAACTTCCAGATGGGTGAATAAGTGTGTTAAGAAATTTAATCCTTATGCTCGATATGGTGTTGAACATTAGAAGAATCCTCATGCAAAGATCTTCTACATAAGGAAACAAAAAGAGCCTGGAAAACCAAAGAGAGTTTACTTCAACTCAAAGATCATTCAAGTATCAAGACATACTGGGAATGGGTCATGACATTAGTTTATCACAGAGATAGTTGCAAGAAGAGCTAATGAGTGCATTATGTCGATTACCGAGCCTGATTACAAGAATCTCAATAAGAATGATATTGAGGATATGTATTTGCTGATTATGAATGGCAAGGTTCCTGACTATGCAGAAACAGGGTTGCTATGGTCTTTATCAGTATTCATCAGAAGTTCAGTGATATGGGAAAGAGTGCATGATTTTTAGCTTGGAATTAAAAGTTTTCAACAGAAAGTTAATCTTACTGCACCAACAATATCTTTCCCAGGAGTTGAAAAGCACAGAATGTTCTCCATCATCTATAAGCCTGTACATGGAATCATATACAAGAATAGCAAGAGAGAGAAAAGGGTGATGAGACATTCAGAGATTCATAAGTTTTGTGATGCAACACAGAACAGAGTATTAGAAGGATTAAAGAGTTACAATAATGATGTGAAGTATGGCTATGTACAAAGAGAACTCACCAATGATGAAGTTGAGTATCTGAAGATGTTTGAAGAAGAGATTGACGTAAGATTGAAGTATCATAATCAAATGAGAAGATGGGAGATGTATGTGAATGGAAGACCACTTGGACCTAGAAGAGAACGCCCAAAATATAATCGACCTTAGGGGAGTTTGACTAGGTTCAAAAAAGTGGACGATTATGTGGTTTAGTTATATTTAGTTTATAGTTTTTATTTTGTTTAGTATAAAGTAGCTTGTAATAAGGTATATTATGCTAAAAGAAAGAAATAGCATAATTACCAAAGATTAGAGACTAGAAGTGAAAAATAAAGGAAGGGAAGGTTCCTTCCTTCTCCTATAAATACCCCTCTAATCATCATTAAAGGGTGATGCTTTGTAATAAACAATTTCCCTTTTCCCTCCATTTATAACATTTGAAATTTGAATATTTTTCCTCCACTACTATTCTCTCTAAGCTTCCATGATTGATAATGTATGATTCAAGATAAACAAGACCTAACAAGGTCCCGGGTTCAAACCTAGGACTTCCTTATACGGCCAACATTTTTATTTTGCAAAAGTTTTTTATGAAAAAGATAAATTAAGCAAAACTAAGCAACTTTTATGAAAACACTTTTTATAAAAACCACAAATAAGCACAGAAATAAGCTGAAACAAAACTCAGATTGGCTTAAAAGCTTAACAGCTTTTTGAGCCAAAACCAAGTTAAGCCACAAGCTCAATTAAGCTAGCCACAAGCTTAATAAGCTATCAAAAGCCTAAAACTAAGTCTAATAAGCACCTAAGACAGATATTAAGCAATTTACATAAGCTGAATAAGTACAATTAAGGTGACAGAATTGACTTAAAAGCTAAGGCATTTGTCACTTAAACTGTTTTTGAGAAAAAGCTTCAATAAGCTCAAACTTAAACAAAATAAGCTACAAGGACCTTAATTCAACCTTAATAAGCAAAACTAAACTCAATTTAAGCACTGTAATAAGCTGGAAAACTTAAAAGAGCAAATAAGCGTTTTGGTCCAAAGATACTTAAAAAACAGCCTACAAACCACTTTTTAAACTAAAAATTAAGCTAGTTTAGCTATCATCTAAGGTATAAAAGCTAAAAACAAATAAAGTCACTACTATAATCTACTAGAATAAGCAAAAATTAAACATTTTGAAAAACTAATAAGCCAGAAAAAGACTTATGAAAAAGGCTGATTACACTATGTTTTTGGTTTTTTATCAAGTTTTAGAAAAGACTAAATGGTTTTTTCAGCCCTAAATTTAAGCTAGTAAAAGTTGTTTTAAATCCTCAAAAAGCAAAAACAGATAAAGCATGATACCTAAAGAGCTTACTCTATTACTTTCATATCCTTAAACAACCTTAATCTAACCTAAATTTGCAATTGAAAATTGAATTTTTAACTTTGAAATTTAGACTTAAAAACTATGACATGTGGTGACACTAATTCAACTTACAAATGTAATAACTAAACCAAAAATATTTTTTACTCCATTTGAAAACATAAAAACAAGCAGGAAAAACAACACCTATAAGCTCTTAATCAAAATCTAAACAAATAAGCTTGATTATTAAACTAAGAACCTCAAGTTTAAAACAATTAATAGATTAACTTTTAAACTGAGACTAAACTTTTAGAAACTTATATAAACTGACTTTTGGCTTATTGACTTATACAAGTTGATTATAGGTCAACACAACCAACAGTACTAACACATGGTTAGTACTGCTAGTGCCAAACACCCCTTAAAAAACTTAAAAACCATATTTAAGCTTAAAACAGTTTGATATAAGCTACAAAAAGCTAAAATAGATTGAGCACAGTGTTAATATAGGACAAATAAGAAATACCCTAACAATAATAAACACTTAACAATAAGTAAATAACATAAGCAGTTTTAAGATATAAAACACAGATTATGAGAAATACTTAAACAAATGAGTTTTAAACTACAGCTAAGCATGTTAAGCAATACTAAGACATAATAAGCATAATTAAGCAAAGATAAGCATAAAATAAGCAAACAGATTTTTAAGCTAAAATGCAAAAAGTGAACTTACAAGACCCTTTGCTCAAACAAGGGTATCAACATGCTCACAAGAGCTTATCAACAAGCTCTAGCTTGTTTTCACAAGCTAGTAAACCCATAAGCCCATCCCTTACTGGCTTATCATCCATTTAGCCCCTTTTTTGAGTGATTTTTGGTAAAAAGACTTAAACCCTATAAACTATGGAAAAGTTTATATGGTCTAAGTCGAATAGCTTATATAAAGAGTAAATAAGAGCTTTTGCTAGCTTATAAAGTACTTTGAAACACAATGAACATTAACTTAAAAACTCAGAATTTTATAACATAAAATACCTCAACTTTTCATTAAACTTTAAAAGAGTTGCAAGACTTGAATAAAAACTACAATAAGCTAAATTTAAACTAAGATAAGCGGTGTAAAAACTAGATATCCTCAAGGTCTTACAAGAGTCCTATTTATAGAAGATAAAGAAGGTCTTGGGGTCTTCTCTTTGTGCTAGTTCTGTGAGGAGATAAGAAGTTGTGCTTCTTATGTGAGAGAGTCGAAATCATCATCTAAGCCCTTCATTATGCTTGTTCACCAAGTAGTATGATCACAGCCCTTGAATTGGTCTTCAATTCATCAACGAATGAGAAGTTAAGGGGGTTGCCAATGTGGATTTGTTGGTTTGTGAAGTGGGGTTGAAGTGGGAAAGTGATGGGTTTGTTTTGGGGTGCAGAGGTCGAGGTTGAGAGTGGTGGATGAATAGTAAATTAAGCGGGAAAAGGGTATTCTGTTTTGTTTGTTTGACTGGGTTTGATACTTAACAATCGTTAGCCCTATGTTTGACAAGGACTGGCACCGTTAGTCTGGTGCAAAAGGATTAGGACTAGTGATGCAGTGTAGTTAATAGCAGTTTGGTTGTGGGCTATTAATGGTATTAGGCTTGTTGTTTATGTTTAGGCCCAAAATGGTCTTAAGCTTTGTAAATGATGAAAAATATGTTTTAAAATGTTTTAATTTATGTGATTGTGTGGTTTAATTGACGCATGGACTTTTATGTAGCTATTATATGTTATGTGCTAAATGTTATGCGTTGTTGGAGCGGGGGTAACGTTCCTACCCAATGTTGTGTGCTTTGGATCGGGGGTAACGTTCCTACCCAATGTTGTGTGCTTTGGATCGGGGGTAACGTTCCTACCCAATGTTGCGTGCTTTGGATCGGGGGTAACGTTCCTTCCCAATATTGTGAGACATGCTTTGTGGCTTGGATCAGGAGACACGTTATGTCCTAGTTTTGGTTGTTTTGTGCATATGCATATTAGCCTGTATAATAGTTAGCCTAACTGTCATGCCATGTTCTGTTTTGTTAATCACAGTAATTGATTGAAAATTTAAATTGTGTGTCGTAAACCTATGACTCTCACCAACCATTGTGTTGACGTTTTTAAGCATCATTTTCAGGTGAGCATCATGAGAAAAGTGAAGTTAGGAAGTATGGCTAGTGAGACCTTAGGCTTGCATGCGGAGTTTCCTTAGTTTTCCTTTCATGTTTGTTTTGAATTGAATCTATTATTGTTTTAGGCTTTGGATTATTTTGTTATGTCTTTGTATTGGAATAACTCTTATAACTCAATACAAGACTCTTTTTTGTGTGTGTTTGGTATTATCATGACACTTTGTGTTCTTTTCATTTTATTTAATGCATTTAGTTTTCTCTATTGTTGATACCATTGTGTTGTGATGATACCCATGATGTTACGCCTCGTGTTTCCGCCTTGGCGGGGTATGACAGATTGGTATCAGAGCCTTTTGTTATAGAGAAGTAGGTGGTTTAACCTAGACTATAACCTAAGAGTCCTTCATATAGTTGCATATTATGATCTATGTGTTTAGCTATCTAGGCGTTTTGTTTTCTTGCTTTTCTCTGAGTTTTATTTCGACCTAAAGGCTACTCGATATCAGAAGATCCAAAAGAGGAGCCAATTGAGAAGGAGTCTCTTATGGAACTAAAGGAGATAGGGTAGTTGATCGCTTGTCGAATGCTTGTAGTAGGCATGGACCCGCAGAGTCGGGTGACTCTTGCGAAGGCAAAGTCAAACCCAAGCGAGGCCCAACATAAGTTTATTTTGTCTTTTACCTCGTCATGATGCTATTGATTATTTCTTTCGGATATTTTGTATTTTGGAGGCGCTGCGAGACTTTTATTCCTTTATGTCGTTTCTATTTTATCTTTTTATAAGTAAGTATTTCTTTGATGGAGCATCCTTTCTGCTTATATTGGATTCGTTTAAGATGTGCAATGTGGTATATGTGCATATATGTGCGTTATCATTGAGATGTGTAGTCTTGGAAGTAAGTTCACGTGTGAAATGATGCACTTAGAATTATGGGTGGCCAACATAATTATAAAGGCATCACACATGTGGACTTGTGACCATGATTGCATTGATTAGTGTTTATTTGTAAGCTGGTAGTGTAATATGTTATGATATGTGTGATCATGATAAGGATGGTTATATAGTTATTAGAATCCCTCTTTTACCTAATGCGCAATTATGTTAGGCTCAGTTGTATAGATAGTAAGTTTCCCTTCTATCTAACGTTTGCGGATACCCCAGATACATGTTATTATTATTATTACGATTATTGAGTTCGTTCGTCTGCTCAATTATTCGCTCGGATATATAACCCTCATTTTAGCATTCCTTGTTCGTACCATGTCGGTATGGATGATCTAACTTTTCTATTCGGCGTCTTGATGAATATTGGTTGTTCGAATCTGCTTCTTTAGATATTGGTACGTTTCATTTGTTCTTTCGTTGTATTGATTACTCGTATGAGTATCAAAATTTTCTTTTAAGCACTAATTGTTCCTAACATATTAATGCGGATCATTACTCCGTTCTTTATATATCCTTAGTTTTCGTAACATGTTGCAGTATGTTAGTACCGACGTTTTTCTATGGTTTTTCTTTTAATCGTGGGTATAGATGAGTCTTCATGTTCTTCCTTTTTGGTTCGTAATGTCATCGTATGAATTTCTTTTGTGCACGTTCGTTTCACTGTTATTCTGACTATATGGTTCCTTGTACTTCCTTTCGCTTTCAAACAATAAAATTGTATTAGATTCTTTACGGTATTTTACAATCCCTATTGGTATTACGATGTCCTTTGTTTGAGTAATATATCTATATTGATGTCAAGTTATCAAAATCCTTTTGAAGTATATCTTGATGGTGTTTAGGAAAAACAATTTTTGAAATGATCTTATAAATACGTTATGACATCGCTTTTATGTGAATGTTTCTTTATGAAAACTATGTTTACAATGATTTTTATAAAACGACATGATACAGGTTGACTGCCAATACTATGTTCAAAATGATATTTATGAATAAGATATGTTTAAAATGGTCTTTACAAATAAGATATGAAACAGATGTTTTTATGGTTAATAAAATTTATTTTTATTATGAAAAGTATATTTAAATTGATTCATAATGGTAAGATGTGATACACCGTTAAATAACTGTCTCTAGATTCTTTTATGACAACCATGTTTAAAATGAATTTTATAAAGATTATGTTTAAGACGATTTTTTATATATTTTAAAATGATTTTTATAAACGACTTTCTTTATTATTTTAAAATGATTTTATAAAAACAGTATTTAGTTGGTTCTTTCGAGTAAATTCGATTATTGGCATAAGAATTCTATCTTTCTCATTTATCAATCATGAAACGTATTGTTATCCGATATGTGTTCCTTTTGTCTTGGTACGCTTTGTTGACTCCTTTGTTTGCGTTTCTTATCGGTATAGATATTCTATCCTTTTCTTTAAAGGATTCTTATGACATTTGATTCGGATCTATTTGCACTTGTTGAACCCCTTATATATTTTCTAGCCCTTGATTAGATATCCGTTAGCTACCCAATTCGATAGTTCGTAATCCTTAGAATTTGTTTGATATACATTTTATTCGACCAAGTTACTCTCCGTGGGGAGCACCTGTGTCGTTCAAAAAGAAGGACGGTTCATTTCGAATGCGCATAGACTATCGAGAGTTGCACAAGCTGACCACCAAGAATCTCCCCAGGATCGACGACTTGTTTGACCAGTTACAAGTTTCGTGTTATTTCTCTAAGATAGATATTCGTTTCGATTACCATCAGTTAAGAGTACATGGATAAGATATTCCCAAGACGACATTTAGGACGCGGTATGGACACTTTGAGTTTACAGTTATTCCTTTTGGGTTAACCAATGCACCAGCGGTTTTCATGGACTTGATGAACCGGGTGTGCAAGCCGTACTTAGACAAGTTTTTCATTATGTTTATTGATAAGTGCTTAATTACACATATCTTTTACCTCTAAAAACGAGCTTAAATGACCAAAAACAGACAAAAACTGCCAAATATATGTTTGTTTTGCATTTGTATTGTGCAGGAAGTGGATATCAACAAAAAGACAGAAAACCAAGCCAAAATGACAAAACTGAGCATGGAATGGAAAAGACTGTGCAAAATCAAGGCCAAAGTCCAAAAATGCCAAAGTCAGAGTCAATACTGAAGAATCAGCAGTCAAACCGGAGCCGGAACTGAAGAATACTATTGAATGCAATCTTAACCCATCTGATGGGCCGGGAAAGCCCAATAGTATAACTATGAAGACTGTGAAGACCAAATGGGCCCTCAATCAATTTCAACAGCCCATTTGTGTGCAATTGACAAAGACTGTGAAGACTTTGAAGGCCCAATCCTAGCCCAGTTACAGCCAATCTCAGCCATTGTACACACAAAACCCACTTCATAACCTTATTGGGCTTGAAAAAGCCCAATAACCAAACCTAAACCTTATTGGGCCCAAACCCAAACCCAGTGGGCCCAATACAAGCCCAAACACAAAACCCAAGCCCAATACCCTTTTTTATAAAACTCAAGGACCAAAAATGTAAATTTTAAAAACCTTGTTTTATAATTAAAAATGAAAAAAATAAAGAAAAGGGCCAAAAATGCCAAGTTTGAAAGTTGTTTTAAAAAGAAAAATAGAAAAATAAAACACAAGGGCTGTTTTGCAATTTTCCAAACTTCTTTTATTTCTTTTAGTTATAAACTAGAGGGACCATTTTTGCAAATTCCCAAAACCCTTTTAATTCTTTTGTTATAAAACGCAGGGACCAATTCTGTCACTCTCTAAACCTATTTATAACTGAAAAAGCTTAAAAAAGGAAATGAAAAGAGAGAGAGAGTTGAGGGACTGTTTTTGCATCTTTTCCAAAGATTACTTTTAAACCTGCAACCACCCTGTACCCTCAACCCGTTTACCGCCAAAACCCAAACCCCCCTTTCCCACGGTTTCTAGGCCAAACCACCTCCCTAGTACACTTCCCTGTACCCCTAACCCATTTCCCACCTCCCCATTACCCCTATAACCCTTCCAGGTTGGCAATTCACAAAAACCCGCACCCCCTTCAATGGTTGAGATGAAGAGAAGCAAACGAAGGGTTAGGATTGCTTAGGATTGCTTTGTACACTCACAGAAACACAACCCAAGAGCTAGAAGTCTTTGAAGACTTCTATAAAAGAGAAGAGAACAAGACTTTTAAAAAAATCCCGTTTTTACTTTCTTAGTTTAAATTTTAATTAAGTTTGCTTTAAAAATTGTTGTACTCAGTTTCTTTTTAAGTTTTTGTTGTAATACTTTCAGTTTTAATAAAAGTTAAGAGTGTTTGTGAAATTGCTTTTGTGCGTACTACCAAAACATAGGTGTTATCCCCACGAGTTTAATCCTTACACTAACTATAGTCTATACCAAGATGCTATAGAAAATGAGAAGAACTTTCTAGAGAGGCGAAAGTAGAGTGGAGAAGAAACATTGGAGTAATTTAGTTTTAGAGAGTAAAAAATGGGAAGTTACAAGTTTTGGGAAAAGTAACTAACACCCTTCACCAAGTGAGGTGAAGGGATATTTATACCCTTTTGCCTTAAGTGAGGCGAATGGGCTTCTAAACGGGTCGGGCTTGGTTTAACTTGGGCTTTGAGCCCGAAACACGGACAATATTAGATTACAATCCAAGCCCGTTGAACCCGACTAGCCTATTACAATACAAGACCTAGTTTGACTTTCTTTGACCGATAACTTATTGTTTGACTTAATATAATTAACGGCCTAAACCCAATCTCCCCCCAAATGTTGTGGTCTCTTTCTTCAAACTTCTCTTGTATCACGATGACATTGAAGATTATTGACGATTAACGTTTATGCTTTGCCTTGTTATGGTCTTGTCTTGTTTGTAACGGCTTTGTTCATTCATGCTTTGTGATCTTGATTTTGAGCCTTTATCTTTTTGACTTTGAGATCTTGAGATCGTTATCTTGCATTATCTCCTTGACTTGAATCATCTTGATTTGACTTCCTTGATCAACTTGTGCTCTTGACCAACATGCTCATACTTGTTACATTCTTGATTGACATATGATTGTAAGTCTAACAATATCCCCAATTAATGATTCTTTATTTGACTTTGAGGCTCTTGGGATGGTGGGGAGATTTGAATCAACTATCTTGTCGTTGATGATTGATTTGAAAGCTTGAGAGATGAGCATGTAGTTTATGAATCCGACTTAGCTGGAATGACGGATTTGCAACACGTCGTATTATCCTAATATAAAACATTAGCAAGAAAAGTGATTTGGCTTTGTCATTATCTTGGAGGTTCGGTTGCTTTAACCTCTGGTATCACGTTTTTTTTTATAGTAAAAACTTATAAATTACTATATAATGGTGATCAGGTAGATTCTATAGAATCTCCTTGAACAGGGTTTTCCAAGCTACAAAGCGAAGGTATCTTTAACACAGATGTATTAGATTCACCATGCTTGCTAGTTCTCATTACCGGAACGTCTCAAAGCAGACAACACGGTAAGAGTGAATCAGATAGTTACTATCTTTCTGATTAAGTCGTCAATTCATTTACTGGACCTAAAGTATCCAGTTATTCACAAGCTTGATTCATATAGAATCTTGCAAGTCACCTACCAAGAGCTTGTTTGATGTTGGCTCAAGCAGGATTTCCATCTTCACTGTGAATACTTAAGTATCACTCGGATGGTTCTGGGCAAGATCTCAAGGATAATGCGTAGGACTCTTTGTTACAGCTTGCAAACTTTATGGTGTTCAACAAGTGTATTTTGACATTGTGTCCTAATGAGATTTATAATTTGATCTCTTCTTAGCTCTAGACTCGATTTGTGCACTTTTGGTTTTAGTAATCGGAGGCTGGAGCAGACTGCCACCTTTCAATATCATACAAGCATTTATTAAAGATGAGATGCAATAGATAAACGTGTGTATCTCCGTGAAAATGAGACAAGTTTCTTTTGAGAGGAAACCCAAATGGCTGGGATAGTTGTGCATTGCATCACTGGGTCCATGTACGATTTCTTCAATATCAACAATCATCATTAATTTTGTAGTGATTATGTATTGACCCGGTTTTCTGCCTAAGGCTGTAAGGAGGGGCTTCTTTCTTTTCACCCTTTATCCATACATTTCTTTTTCATTCTTCAACCCCTTCAATGCTTACCAAGACGTCATTACTAACACCTTGTTGTGATTGTTCCAGTGTTAGCTCAATCTTAGTCGGCATTTTTCCCTTTTACTCATTCATCTCCAATCATACCTAAGGACTGCTATTTCTAACTATGGAGTGTCCTTGGGTAGATCCCTCCGGTTCTGGTTGGATCGTAGGACTTATACCTAACCTAACCACCTTATGACTTCAGAATCGTCGTGAAATTAATAGGTTGTTGGGTATGAGATCGAACCATAAAACCATTTTCTGACATTGTTATTTTCAAATACTCCCCCTACACATGTGCTCCGAGATTCGAAATTGTTTAGCACATGAAGGAAAGAGTTGCACTTAGAGTCTTAAAGATCACATTCGTCTATAACATATTTTAATCACATTTTCTCCCCTTATTTTAAATAATAAAACACTTAGTATTTGAAATACCAATTGATTAAAATTTGACATGAAAAATTCCATGGGGAGAAAAATTATACCACGATATAGCATGAATTCAGATTCTTATAGCTCCCCTTCAACAGTATATGTGGGATACCAATATTTGTTAAAGCTTGACATTGGAATGAAAAATTGATATGACACCACAAAATGTTGAAGACGGAGTGAGATGCCTTAGTGAACAATGTATATTAATAATTGACATTATAAGTTTCCACATTTTAATTTCACAAAATGTGTTTGGATACATAAAATTGACATTTATGAGATGTACCCAACACATTAAAAGGCTTTGTTTTAAAAAGCTCCCCCTCAGAAATTGATTCACATAAAATGACATTTCTACATACTACAATTCTTTGAAAATTATTCGAGGAAGGGAGTGTTGAACACACAATTTTAACAAATACCACTTTTTATGGAAAAATACCACAAATTATATTGTAGACAATTTTGACATTGAAAGTTCTTTTTGAAAAATTGTGTTCAACGATTTTAAAAACATGATAGAAGACTTCTCTTCTATTTTAGAGTAAGCGCACTGAAGCGTACACTTCCCTATTACATTCGAGACCGAGTTATGCACTGAAATGTACATAAGTCATGAAGAAAATTTAGAAATGACATGTTTTGAAAGCATTTGAAACTCCTGTTCGAACTTCATTTACACGCCCGTGTCGATGTTAATCAACATTTCTAGGTACGTAAATGTTATCGATTCCAAGAGACATGTCGAGAAGATTCTTTTTGGTATTTTTGAAATTTTTCTGATTTTATATTTTGTTTTTCTAGGTTTTATATTTTTCTATTTTCTTTTTGTTGGTTTTATATTTTTGTATTTTCTTTTTCAAAAATTTTATAAATCAAAAATAAAGAGAGAATAAAAATATTTACAAATTGATGTTTGATGGATCAAGCAGATTCAATTGCCAGAACCTCCAGTTCATCTGGAGTCAAACATCTCATACCGAGTCGTCTGACAAGATACTTAAACCTATCTTCCGATAAAGCTTTAGTAAACAAGTCAGCTAACTGGTATTCAGTTCCGACAAAGAATAATTCAACAATACCCTTTTCAACCTGTTCCTTTATGAAGTGATATCTGACATCGATGTGCTTGGTACGGGAATGCTGGACTGGATTGCACGAGATGGCTATGGCTGCCTTTGAGTCACAATACATAGGTATTTTATCAAAGTGAGGAATTAGTACCCGGCTTAATACCGAAAATCATACTATTAACTATTAAACTACGAACTATTATAAACAATAAATATATGGGGTGACCGAGTCTTTTACTCATATCTAACACAGATTCAATTTCCAGAACCTCCAGTTCATCTGGAGTCAAACATCTCATACCGAGTTGTCTGACAAGATACTTAAACCTATCTTTCGATAAAGCTTTAGTGAACAAGTCAGCTAACTGGTATTCAGTTCTGACAAAGAATAATTCAACAATACCCTTTTCAACCTGTTCCTTTATGAAGTGATATCTGACATCGATGTGCTTGGTACGGGAATGCTGGACTGGATTGCATGAGATGGCTATGGCTGCCTTTGAGTCACAATACATAGGTATTTTATCAAAGTGAAAGCCATAATCTGTGAGCTGAGTTCTCAGCCATAGAACTTGTACGCAGCACGCAGATAAAGACACATACTCGGCTTCTGCTGAAGACATTGAAGTGCAGTCCTGCTTTTTGGATGACCAGCTGACTAACTTATCACCACCTAGAAATTGTATGCCACCAGATGTGCTCTTACGTGAATCGAGACAGCCCGCGTGATCCGAATCTGAAAAAGCAGTTAGTTCGAAACCGGTGTCCTTCGGATACCAGAGACCCATGTTAATGGAGTCTTTAAGGTACCGAAAGATCCGTTTAACCGCAGTGAGATGTTTCTCAGTCGGTTTCGCTTGATAGCGAGCACAATAACATGTTGCATGTACAATATCTGGTCTACTTGCTGTTAGGTACATGAGTGCTCCGACCATACTACGATATTTCGTTTGGTCGACCGGAGTACCACTCAAGTCAGCATCAAGGTGTTTTGTAGCCATTGGTGTACCAATGCTATCACATGAGGTCATACCATGCTTTTTAAGTATCTTTTGAGCATAATATGTTATCCCTAAATATTATCCTTTCACAATAATAAGCAAACCCAAATAAGCCCTTAAGCAAACCGGAAATAAGAAAGAAAAAGAGAGAGAAGAAAAGAACTTGGAATATTAGATTAAGAGAGAGAATTGGTGGATTACAAGTGTGAAAATGCAACCAACACCCTCTTCATGTGTGGAGAGGGTTTCTTTTATACCCCTAGCCATCTAGTTGGCGTGAGGGCTTTTCTACTTGGGTCGGGCTTGGCTAAACTTGGGCTTTGAGCCCGAAACACGGACAATATTAGATTACAATCCAAGCCCGTTGAACTCGACTAGCCTATTACAATACAAGACCTAGTTTGACTTTATAAGACCGATAACATTCTTGTTTGACTTAATAAAATAAAGGCTAACACAAAGTTTTAATTTAGATACGAAAGAATCGGACGGACGTAACATTTTGTCGCTGGATTCAGAAGATCATCGAGAGTTTATTTATTTCTTTGATCTGTGCTTTGATGAAATTTGGTTGTACACGTATTGGTTAGTAGTAAAGAGTTAAGATCAACATAGACCTATTATTTGTCATAGATTCAATGAATCAATCTCAACCATCTATTTTTTCATCAAAAATAAAAAAACTCACTTTTCACCTCTTTTTTAAAAATAAAATATCTTACAAACGGTAAATCGTCACACGGCAAGAAATACACCATCGCGACGAGTATTTTTTTTATCTTTCAGTAGGCGGGTGACACGATATACTTTCGAGGAA
>BQNB010122053.1:0-20352 GCA_026074375.1 Tanacetum coccineum
GGCTAAGCTCTTATTTTGAAACATATATGTGTTTGGCACACAGCTTATAGGGGCTTATTGGGGCATGAGCTTTTAAAATAAGCCTTGTTTGTCACATAGGCTTATGGATGCTTTTATAAGCCACAAGCCCATAGAAAGGGGCTTATGAGGGCTTATAGCTAGTCAAATTACTAAAATACCCCTCAAAATATAATGGATTATCACGAAAAGCTGGAAATTTAATTTGATGTATTTTTATGAAATTTTACATTAATAAGCTTCAGCTCAAACTAATTCGGCAAACAACTAAATAAAATGATAAGCTTCAGCTTTCGGCTTATAATATAAGCTTAATCCCCATCCCCTTGCGCCATAAAACCACGCTTAAACAAAACCCCCTCAGTAGTTGTTATGTGTAGGGAATTGAAAAGACAATAATGTGATAACTAGTTCCAAAATAAATTTTATAAAAAAAAGATGGAATGAGAGAGTGACTGACGTTATGTTTAAGCTTGCGGATAAGTTTAAGACGGAGCTTATCGAAATCGCCGTCATCTTTTAGCTTAGATATTATATCCGAACAATCCATCGATCTCCTTCTTCTTCTGATGATGATGATGATGATTTACAAATTTATTACTGTAGTGTTTAGATGGAAAAAGAAAATATTTTTTAAAAAACAAAAATTCTCATTTTCTAATTTTATATAAAAAAATAGAAAATCACATTTTACTTCTTCATTTCTTTTCAACTTTTCAAAATTCTTTTTCTCTAGAAAAGAAAAACAATTCTCTCTCTAGAAATAAAAAAAAATGAAAATTTTTCTCCACTAAACACTAACTAAATTTTTCTAGCTTTTCATTTCTAAGGGGTGTTTGTTTCTGCTTTACGGCTTACAACTAACTAATAAATCCAAAAATATTATCATTTAACTAATTAAATATAAAAAAGCAAAGAAACACAACGAATGACTGGTTGGTTAACCAACGAGCATTCCAACGCACACCAATTAACTCACCAAGCGGTGTAGTAACTTGCAACCAGTTTGATGCCATGTGAGACTAACGAGTCAAACTCGTGATTGTAGCCACTGCTCTTACCACACTCTATAAACTCTATCCATTTTTTTACTTAGACAATTAATTTATGACAACCTTAAAAGGGAACGTGGACAATAATTTTGAGACGGAAGGAGTAAAACTTTTGACGGTCAATCATCAAATGCGTACTAACACAGTTGATATGATGTTGTTTAGTATAACGGATACGGATGAGGTTTTTTCGTACAAATTATTCACGCAGGGTGAGTAGGGTTGTAAACGAACTAAACGTTCAGTGAGCATTTCAATAATCGTTCCGTAAAAAGTTCGTTTATTTTCGTTTATGTATTAAATGAACGAACATGAACAACATTTTACGTTCATTTAGTTAAATGAACGAACATGAACATAAGTCTTGTTCGTTCATTTATGTTCGTGAACGTCCGATTATTCGTTCGTTTATGATCATATATCTATATGATTTTTTATCGTATCTTTTTATAATATAGTTTTAAAATTGTTTTACTTAAACAAAACAATACTCATAAAACACAATATTGTGTATATTTTTTTAAATTTTATGTTTTATTTGTCTACGTTCGTTTAGTGTCTTAAAGAACGAACATAACAGACATGAACAGCCTTATTTCTTAATAAATGAACACGAACAAGAAAATTTGTTCGTTTAAGCAATCATGTCCGTTTATTTGTCCGGCTAAAATTAAACGAACGCACATGAACAAGGCTCCGTCCGAGTGAGCCTTTTTTACTCAAATGTACACACGACATCTCTAGGATCTTTTTCGACCATTCTCTCACTACTCTCGGATGTACACACCTAGTGTGATCTGAGCTCTTCACCTCTTAGTGATGAAACTAAAGACCTTAACACTAGGTGTTTTGGTGATAGCAACGAGCACCATAAAGTTAAGAAAAGTGCACATAAGACGTCAACAATAAGCATAGCATCAGAACAAACAGCAAATAAGTACCAAAACACTGTAATTTCCATAATATATGCTAAATAAATTACTTCCCATCACTATTTCATTTTGATCTTCAAAATGAGAGCATCTGGACCTAAATAAGCTGTGCTTTGACAGTCAATAACATGTATTTAGTATTTACATGTTGATTAATAATAAATTCAGTTTACAAATGAAGGTACACATATGTAGCAATGAACAGTACAACATCTTGAGCATCTTCTTCATTTTGACACAGAACTTCACTTGAGATCTGCCAAAAAAAGTAACTCAATCTATCCTACACTCATTTCGGAGAACGGTGACGATGATGATGATGACGGCTCCTCTTCTTTGAGCGGGAGCGTGAGTAACTGGAACATGTTAATACACTTGTGTCATGACACGGTTACATGAACTACTTGATTTTTAGAAGCAAATAAATGGAAACTTACGATTCATCATCATGCTCTTTGCTTACAGATGAGTCCCGGCTTTTTCGAGAAGACTCCTTTACCTGTACAAAGCAGTTACGAAAACCATGACAGCAATAAAATAAATCCCTAAAGCGACTTTAAAGTGCACTTGGGTCATTTAAACTTTCGCTTTTAAGGAACATATAGGGTTCAGACCAGCATGCCACAACCCATCAGCAAGAGTTCGAGCATATCATTTAAAAGGAATCTAACACGTATAAACTCAGATTAAGTGTACAGTACTGACCGGTTGATGTGAAATCCCACTGCCTCTGCCGTAGGCTTCAAGGTATTCTTCATATGTCTGCATTAGTGTTACAAAAAAACACTATTACTTAGAGCAATCGATAACTACAAAATATAATAAAGAAAATGATACTAAGAAAGCCAAGATAACTGGAATAATCAAATTCGCCCGTCAAAAATTATCAAACATGGTATAAAGAAGAACAGCTAACCAACAAAAACATACCATTTCAAGAATATCATCATCAGTAAGACCATTAGCATGTAGTCCTCTTTCTGCAGACATATCCCAACCATCAACTAGCGAAGATCCATCAATACCCACGTCCACACTAGCAGCAACGCCTCTGTTGATATATGAGCTTTCTGCTGTATTAGGCATGTTATGGAACGCCCCGCCTTGTCTTTGCTGTGCAGCATGAAATCTATTTCCTTCTGAATTATGCTGGTACATCACTGAAGGATACATAAAAGGTCCACCACCCAGTGTCATTTGCATAGGGCCCACATCATATTCCTCGTCGTGTAAACCACGAAAACTCTGATTTTCAACCATTCCATTCTCCCCATCAATCAGCTCACAAAGAGCTTCTCCGATATCTTGAGGTAATTCCTGAAACGTTTTTATTCAACAATGAAAATATAATAAACAAAACTCGATTCAAAAGAAGAAAAAAAATGAGGACTTGTTAACACTACACACCTGGCAATCTCGGCTGATTTTAACAGGTTTGTATTGATTCAAAGGGTTTTTTAGATGCAGAGTTTTTTGGAAAGGCAAATCATGCAACCGTAGCCATTTCACCTTAAAACTGCGGCCCCACGGTTTGCCTCCGCCATGTCCATGGCTCCAAACACTGTCTCTTCTCCAGCCAACAGATGACATCATCTGGGCATAACCTTGGAAGAAGCCGCTCATATTGACACTATATATCAATATCACCTTAACAGAATTCTGCAAGAAAAGCGTCTGCACTCTTAGAGATATGATTAAGGATTGACAGAAAGGATATCGGACTCTTAGTGAACTTACACGATAAGCTTCTTCCAAGATAGGTTCGTTCATCACTTGGGTAGCCCAAATCCCTCTCTGAACTGATAATTGGATATTTTCATGGTTTAAACTCTTTATGACAAAATATCTTGTATCGGTCGATTTACTTCTTTGATTTGCATTCGAGGTTCCCACCTGTTCGCAAGAATTTTCTTGATCTTCTGCCCCAGAATGACAGCCATCCTTGTCTAGTTTCTCATTTTGGCTCTCTATAAGAACATTCTAGCTCATTCATTTTAACTACTAAACCATCAATTTAACAGCTGATCAAATTTTATCGTACTTATTTAGTGAAAACTACTTAAATGATGCTTGGTTATTTCAAGATTACATGCTACCTACTACTTAAAGGGTATTCATCCTAAGATCACAAACGCATAAGAAAGGGAGCCGGATAACTAAACACCACCTATTTACTTCTCGTTTCAGTGCATATGGAAGCTTACTTACGCAAATCAGAATCAGTAAACGACGAATCCAATTTCAATTTATAGCATATTACCATGATTTTTAAGTGCTAATGCCTTTTACTACATTTAGGACCTTGTAAACCTACTGTTTTATAATGGGCTGCGTAGCCAGAATGTGTTGTGCATTCACAAATAAATACTTTTTTATTCTGTATCAGGACAACACACTGCATGTCAACTAGTCGGGTCCCAAAAACTATAATGGCGTGAAACCTAAACTGGTGTCACCATGTTGCCTATGAAGTATGAACCAATTATCATCAGGACAAGATATTTTGCATATTCACGCAATCACAAATCCGAAACAGTAACCTGACAAAGTCTCAAGTGCAACTAATTCCACATATGTAGTAAGCACAACTTGGCCCCACAACAAATGAAAGCTTATAAAAATAGAAGTTATTAGGTAGCAGTGCTGATACATGACGTAAAAACAATCTATATAAGAATGATGTGTTTCTATGAATAGAAGAAAAAAACACATATTTACATACTGAATTCGTTTCCCTGAAGTTATATCAGAACTAGGGATCACTACCTTGATTCTTCTTAATTTCTACATCAGGCTTCCAATCAGTCACTGACGAATCAACTACAGAATTGTCAATAGACATGCCTTGTCGTTTCCTGAGATCATACAAAGTGTAAAACGAGCATTAACAACAGCATGATAAAAGTGACTCAGTCAGCAGCAGGAAGTAAAAAAGGAATAAAAAACAATCGATTATGAAGAGCAAATGAACCACATAACATCCCCAACCAAACTTTACAAACTACATAAATTCTCGCATATAAGGTATTTCAGAGGGGACTGACAAACTAAAAAGCAGCCAGCTCGAACGGGGTATGGGGGAGGTAGGATGTAGACGGTCATACCCCTATCCACGGGAGTGTACACAAATATGACGTGTATAAAAATCTGTGTTTGTGTGTGCGAGTGTGTATGAACAAAGTTATATGTAAGCATACAACGCATAAAAGCATATAAAGATAGAGTCGATTACAATCATAAAAGCATAAAAGAACAGACATATTTGCATCAGACGCATAAAAAAATAGCATATATAAAACACATAAGGCCAGTATACGTTGTACCCACAATAAGATCAGAGACACAAATGGGCATAATGGCATATACAAGCATAAGACGCATAAAGCTTAGAAAACATAAAAGCATGCGAGCATGTAAGAAAAAAGACAACTAGGCCTATGGGGAAATATACGTCTGTCCTAAGGAATGCAGCGAAATTTGTAGGTAATATAGCTATGGGTCTCTATACCTAAAAGTAAAGACAAATATGTACACATTAGGCTACTGAAAATTGCCTAAAAATCATAAAAGAAACTAGCTATGAAATCTCTATACCTAAAACGCAAGCTTAGATATTTACACAAGGCTACTAAACTCGCTTAGAAAGTCTGGAAGAAAAACTGCCCTATAACAGGGAAATCAAACCAACTCCTATTAATTCATTCAAATTTAACATTAGAGACTAAGGACTTTAAATACATTAAAAGGTGAATTATGGATAGCCTTAAACATATCCGTAAGCGACAACCATGACTGTCTTTTTCCTCCCCCCACCCCCCCCCCCCCTCCCCCCCTACCCTTCCCCCCCCCCCCCCCCCCACCCCTTCCCCCCGCCCCAATAACCTACCATCACACAATACTCCTCCCGCGGAGCACCCACACAACACCGTTTTCCCATCATCAACGAACAGCCACCCCCTCCCTTTTTTTCTTTCACACGGTGTTCCCCCACCCCCTTCTCCCCCGTTTTTTCCCGCCAGACCACCACCCACCACATAGACCGCACCCAAACACCTTTTTTTCCCCCCCTTCCCCCCCCCCCCCCCCAACCCACGCCCCACCCCACAGCCCACCCCCTCCCGGGATTCCCCCACCATGTTCCCACCACCTCCACAGGTTGACAATTCCACATACAAACAAACCCCAACCCCATATTCTTTTCCCTCACAACCCCACCCGTGTCGGGTTAAACCCAACCTTTTTAACAACCACACCACCCCCCCCCCCCCCCCAAGTTATTATTATTGTAAATAAAATAAAAAATTTGCACCGCGCTCCCCCACAAAATCCACAACCCCTCCCACCCCCACCTCCCCCGAACCATACAAAGACTCCATTCAACTCCATACCACCCACAAAGTATAAGCACACCTTGGCCCCCCAACAAATTGAACGCAATAAAAATAGAAGTTATTTAAGGTACAGGTGCTGATTCACATGACGTAACAACAATCTAATATAATAATGATTGTTTTCAATGAATAAAGAAAAAAAACACATAATTAAACATACTAATTCTCTGATGCGCGCGAGTAAGTATATCAAAACATAGGGGATCACTCCTTATTCTTCTTAATTCTACAAAAAAAAAAAAATCAGGCTTGCCATCATCACTGACCGAATCAACTAAGAAATTGTCAATAGACATATTTCCTTGGGACGTCAATCCTGATATCATACAAAGTGTAAAACAAGCATTATCAACACATGATAAAAATAACAGAGGTCAGCAGCAGGAATAAAAAAGGAATAAAAAAAACAATCATTAGTAAAGAGGCAAAATGCAAACCCACAAAACCATCCCCAACCAAAAGAACCACCACCCCATCCCCCAAAATTCTTGCATAGTAATGTATTCCGAGGGGATTGCAACTAAAAAGCAGCCATCTCAACGAGAATTGTCAATAGACATGCCTTGTCGTTTCCTGAGATCATACAAAGTGTAAAACAAGCATTAACAACAGCATGATAAAAGTGACAGAGTCAGCAGCAGGAAGTAAAAAAGGAATAAAAAAACAATCAATTATGAAGAGCAAATGAACCACATAACATCCCCAACCAAATGAACCACACAACATCCACATATAAATTCTTGCATGTAAGGTATTTCAGAGGGGACTGACAAACTAAAAAGCAGCCAGCTCGAACGGGGTATGGGGGAGGTAGGATGTAGACGGTCATACCCCTATCCACGGGAGTGTACACAAATATGACGTGTATAAAAATCTGCGTTTGTGTGTGCATGTATGAACAAAGTTATATGTAAGCATACAATGCATAAAAGCATATAAGGATAGAGTCAATTACAATCATAAAAGCATAAAAGAACAGAGACATTAGCATCAGACGCAATAAAATAAAAATAGCATATATAAAATACATACGTGGTAACCACAATAAGATCAAAGATACAAATAAAAGCACATAAGAAAGATGAGCATATACAAGTATAAAACGCATAAAGCTTAGAAAACATAAAAGCATGCAATCATTTACAAAAAAAAGACAGCTAGGCCTATGGGGCAATATAAGTCTGTCCTAAGGAATGCAGCGAAATTTGTAGGTAATATAGCTATGGGTCTCTATACCTAAAAGTAAAGACAAATATGTACACATTAGGCTACTGAAAATTGCCTAAAAATCATAAAAGAAACTAGCTATGAAATCTCTATACCTAAAACGCAAGCTTAGATATTTACACAAGGCTACTAAACTCGCTTAGAAAGTCTGGAAGAAAAACTGCCCTATAACAGGGAAATCAAACCAACTCCTATTCATTCAAATTTAACATTAGAGACTAAGGACTTTAAATACATTAAAAGGTGAATTATGGATAGCCTTAAACATATCCGTAAGCGACAACCATGACTGTCTTAGAGCAGATTCATGTAGACAAAAACACATATTTAACCAGAAGAATTTTACAGAAACCCCGTATACCAGAAGTTGTGATTTCTGTTTCCTATTTATAAACTACATCTGAAGTATCATATAAACTTTCAACATATAGGAAAAAACAGATTGCTAAAAAAATTTTGAGCTCGCATGTGTTCCTTGTCAAGAAAGTGTACACTAAGAGCGATGACTTGACGAGACTTTTACGTGGCTCAGCATATAAGAACTGATAAATAAACACAGTTTAGTATAGAAAATACAAGTAATATCAGCATCACACAACTTGTCATGCTACAATAACTCTCAAACCACGTTACTTTTTCCCTTCTTAGTAAAGCCGATATTTCAACCTAAAACAATAGTAGTTGCCTTACTCGCCTCATAACCTTTTATTGTTCTAGGCAACTAGTAACTACAAGGGGTGTTCGGGTTTACTTAATTTTTCTGATTTTCCGGTTTTTTTTTAGCAGAAAAGCTTTTTTTCTATCCAAACACTTACTATTTTAAGTAGGTAAGCAATTTTTCATAAGCAGACTTATTTCGTATTATTAATTTATTAAAATTAAATTATTTTTTACTCTCATATAAACCTAATACATTCTAAAAATGAGCAGAACCAAACACAGATTGTAAAAGTACTTCTTAAGCAGAAAAAATAAGAAATCCCAAACACCATTATGACTTGCTATCTTTGCTAGTTATGACGCACTATGCGCACTCATTTTAGCAAAGTTCCTACAGGTAAAACCGTAAAACCTCTTCCACCCCAGGCATTCTAATATTTGGTTTAACCTCTCCTCCTGCTCTTAGATAACCTAGTCATAAAACAGTCTTAATTCCTCCAAAAGGTTTGGATAAGCGGGAAAACCCATACCCGTGCACCCCCTTCCCCATGGACCTAGCCCCAGGCAATGTGATACCACTCTCGGGCAATTCCTAGACATGAGCCTTAGCGAAGAAGATTCTCAAACATCTCCAAGACTTGAGCCTGTTACTAAGAAGAATTCTCAAACTATCTTATATTCTCTCTCTTTGTGTAAATGTCCTTTTGAAAACAGCCTATGACCAATACTCTATTTTTTTTTTTTTTTTTTTTTTCTTTCCTATTCAAGTGCAGTGACAAAACAGAATCATAACCAATAAGTTAACAGCCTTACATTAGTCAAAATTATTACAAAGTTAAATAAGGCAAGTTCTGACATGGACGTATTGCGCTGATGAGGGGGAGAGCGTGCGGATTATTAAAAATAATGAGCAAACTTGCATTACTTAGATGACTTGCTATCCTCGCTCTGCATTTAGAATGCAAACTTGCAACTTATATGACTTGCTATCTCTGCTAGTTATAATGCACTATCTGCAATCAGTTTATCAAAGTTTCTAACTTCCTATAGGTAAAACCTCTTCTCGCCCAGGCAGTCTATTCATCTATCTATTTATACAAATATTACTCGGTTTAATCTCTCCTCCTGCTGCTAGACATCCTAGTCATAAAACAATCGTAATTCCTCCAAAGGTTTATATCAGCGGAAAAAAACCCTCACCCCGTGCACCCCTTTTGGGTGCCGACTGACCCTACCCCAAGGACATAGCCCTAGGCAATAAGCACCTATTTGACCACCGATGAACTTGACATTTACATTTACCGGGGAAACCTTTTACCCAAAAAAAATGAACTTAGACATTTGCAGTGGGGCCCACAATCGTATAGTACTATAACCGCGCTATATATCTAGTGACATAACACAATTTAATTTCCTATTCAACAACAACCAGTGAGTGAGTTGTACTGAAACAAGTTGTAAACTATAACTGTACTTCACAACACATATACAGACAACCAGTAAGTAATCTAGTTAACAGCATTATATTAGTTAAAGTAAAAAAAGGCAATTTATACATGACTACATTAAAATTGAAGATAAAAAAAGTACCAAATTATGTTCTGCACAAGGATAATTATCCAGTGAGTGAGAGATTGGGATTTTCGAACATAAAACTGTGCCCTAATTTTTATTTTTTCCCCCTTTTTGTTTGGTCCAACATTTTATCTTACGGATTTTATTTGGGTCCGAACTGTTTTTTAATTGAATTTAACATTCATAAATAACTACTACAGTAGTAATTTGCAAATACTATTTTTTTTAGTAACCCTATTTGTAAAACGCGCATCGTCGCGGAGCCCGCGAGACTAACTTTGCAACGAACATGCGGTTAGCGTTTCGTTGCAAAGTTAATCACTAAGGATTATAATAACCTCAAAGACTATTTTTGTAAATATTTTAAAAATATATATCAAACTTCAACATTTTTTATAAAATCGTATGTATGTCATAAGCATTGCAATATTAGGCTCTTTTTGGGCAATTCAACGATCTTTTCAGTGGCTTTTCTGAATGAATCGATAGATATGCATTGCATATTTAATAAATAAAGTTTGTTATATAAAAAATTCGTAAATAGGTAAAATTTCAAGGTCGTTTTAGTAACTTATCGTATAGTTTGAGTGTGCGTTTTATAAGTTTTTTGTTTAATATTAAACTTTCGTTGAGAAACGTGTACTTTTTTAATTATAAATTTATATTACTTTATATTAAAATGCACGTACGCCAAGGCGTACTACCCTTTAATATAAAGTTATAATTACAAATTGTCTCGTTATTATTTTACTCCCAGTCATTCCTAAACTTTAATTACAAAGAATGCTATTGTTGTTCACATTTTGTAACAATTTACGTCCTTTTCACTTACACATGTTTTTTTTCGTTAGTGATCCTTACGTGCATTCCACATGACAGTATTTTAGTCATTCAACTGTTCACACATTATAATGACACATTACCCTTATATACAATAGCGAAGCAAAACGACAGCGTTTTGAAAGTACAAAAACGACGATGTTTTGCTTTGGGATGGACTCGGCTGTCAGTGGGCTGATCTAACCGACAACATTTTAGGGTGCAGCGACGTCGTTTTGGGCTTGCCAATGTAGTGGTTGAACCAAACGGTGTCGTTTTGTTTATTGGCCTGTGTACACAGGCGGGAAAAACAAAACACTCACCGGGCACACACACATATTGTGGAAGAAAAAACTGTGATTGAAATGATAAATCGAGCATTGTTACTTAGAGATGAAGGATTTATAAGGTTTTAAAGTGTTGAATATTGGGTTTTAGCATGTGAGTGGGAGGCAATTTGAGTTTTGAGTGAGGGCACTTTCGAAAAAGGTCAAAATTAAAAAAATTACTCTAAATTCTCAACTTTTTCAACGAGCCATGGGGGGCACCGGCCCCCCATTGTTATACACTACATCCGTCCCTGTCCGGAGCAAGAAGAGGTTGCATGTAAGTGATGTCTTTTTATTTATGAACTTTAATAATCGATGATGTTGTGAAAGATTGAGGTTTTTTTATTTGGATGTTTACGACTGTTGATTCGGTCTTTTTATCTATAACTTTAATAATCGATGAATTGTGAAAAGATTGAGGTTTTTTTCTATTTGCTATGTTTAACGGACAGATTGATGTCTTTAGTATAAGTTTTGTTGCTGTTTGATTGTTCCAAGTTTTTTATTTTAATTAGGTCGTTAAAGTTTCGAATTGTGTCTAGGGGCTTTTTAGGTTATGGAAAGATGGGAACTAAGTGGCTGATTATGGTATTATGGTGGTGTGTGACGATTGGTAAAAATGTGTTAAGTTGTGTTGATGTTTATATATTAGAGTAAGGTTGTTTGCATGTAGTCTATTTTTTAATAGGATTTTAAATATCATATTATTTTACGGTTTAACATTTTTTGCGGGTTGGAATGTGAGTACCGGGTTGTTTGTTGTCGTTTGTTTTTTACAAGAAAAGATGTGACAACTGTTATGTGCCACTCTTGGTTTGTCTTGGTTTTTGCATGATGATACGATAAGCATAGATAACTGATAAGCAATGTTGGGGTTTTTGCGTTTGGAACTTTATATTTGCTTAGGAATTTGTTTTCTGACTTGTAAACTAACCCGACTTGCAAAGTTGAGTTTTTGTTAAACGAAATTATTTTGTGTTTGCAGGTCTGCAATGGTTTTATCGGTTGCTCGGTGTTGGTTTTGATGTGACATAGAAATTGGCGTCATAAAGGATGGCCTTTAATATTCGCACCATTGAATGTGGGATAGGTGTTTGTTTCTCCATCTTTTATAGCCGATTTATGATTCAATATGTGAGGTCGTAAGCAGCGGTTTTTGCCAGTTGCTCGGAGGTTGGTCATCTAGGCATGGTCAAGAATTGCGAAATTGTATCATAAAGAGAGCTGTTATTTTGTAGGCAAAGTATGGATGGTTGTTCTGAATAGAAGATGTCTATTGTTTAAAGTGGTTAAGTTAGTTGAGTGTTTTTTGTCGTGGTAAAACTATGCCTTTTGGAGTTGAGTTATCGTGTTTTAAAATTTGTTTGTTTGTCGAGTAAAGTTGATTTTGTTAGTTACCTGAAATTGATGTTCATTTGTTTTCAAAATGGATAATGTGGTGTATGCAGCGTGGTGTTTACTTTGTACTATTTAAAGGTCGAATTTATGTTTTCGCGAGTAAAGGCACACATTTTGAAGCCAGTTTATGGTGTTTTAGATTATATGTAAATTAACTCTGCACATAACTAAAGTTGTTTTGTTTTAGAGTAAATTGTATAAATCGTCCTTAAAGTTTGGCCAATTGCAGATGGTTTAGACCAAAACGTTAACGAAAGTGCAGGGACGTGTGTCTCCCTAGTGTGGAAACCATTGATGAGCAAAGTATCGTCCCTGCATGATCGATACTTAGCACAACAGGTTTGCGCCAAGGAGGTTCCGCCACAAGGTACGCGACTGTGCACCAAAAGTGTGTTCCCACCAGGGAGGCGACTCCTAGTATGTTGCAAACTTTCTTAATTGTTTGGCAGACTTACATGCAATTTGGCCAAACTTTAAGGACGATTTATGCAATTTACTCTTTGTTTTATAAAGAAAAAGGCGATTGTTTTTTACAGTTACTGTAAATATGTAAAGCTTTAGTCGTTTTGATAAATCGAACATTGGTTGTCATAATAAGAGGTCTATATGATCTAAATCACGGATGGGTTTTAGAATGCATTCGTTCACTTTATAAATGTGGTATACTATTTCAAATAATGTTTAAGCTATACGATCGTGTTAGATGTGTAAAATGGGTGTTCTTTTTATCTGTGGATTATGATGCTTGAAAACATTTTTGGTGAAAAGTGTTATTTTAGAAATAACAACTATGTTCGGGTGGTCTAAGAGTAGGGCTAAACGTTATAGACCGTGGACCGGACCAAACTGAGAAACCGGACCGACCGGACCGGACCGAACATATTTTGGTATGGTCCTCGGTCCACTCTTTTCCTCATTTTCGGTCATCGGTCCACTCTTTTCCTCATTTTAGGTTTTACGCACAACCGACTATATTGCCTTTTTAGACCGGACCGACCTCCGACTTGGACCGGACCGGACCGACCTCCGACTTGGATCGGACCGGACCGACCAGGGTCTGAACCGAACATTTCGGTCCAGTCCTCGGTCCGGACTTTTAGACCAAATCAGTTTTCGGTCCGATCCGGTTTTTAGATCGTGCTCAGCCCCATCTACGAGTAACTAGGGTGCCAAACATGATCGATGTCAACTCAGAGTCGCATTACACCAACATCACTAACAACTTGATGTAATAAGACAAACAACTTAATCGCACAAACAGACTCTACTTATTTACATGTATACATCACGTCACAACTCACACCGCCAAGCATACAAGTTGGTAGAGTGCTACATTTTATTCACAACCGACACATGGGTGGGAGTGTGAATTTTATAAGCAGGACGCGTCGTTGGTGGTCACCAACGCGTGGGTGAGCTCTCTAGTATAACATTGTGTTCTTGAGTTTTTTTATTAAGAAAGGAAAATGAAGTGAAAAGAAAGATAATGTTATGAAACAACAAAGTAAAGATAAATAAAAACAAGAAGATAAAGAGAATGGGGAATTTTATTATTCATCATACAAGATGGAGTATTTCACAAGATACGATTCTAATAAGATAACTACCAATAATAAAAGATATGGACATCCATTCCATATTTATCCATAACACTCCCCCTTAGATGTCCATTTGAGGAATATGCCTCGTTAAAACCTTACTAGATAAAACCCGGTGGGACAAAAATCTAGTGAAGGAAAAAGAGTACATAAATCCTTGATACGCTCGGGGATGTTGCCTCATTAAAAACCTTGCCGGAAAACCCTGTGGGGACAAAACCATGGTCAAGGGAAAAAGAGTGCAACACGTATGTTCTCTCCCCCTGATGATCACATCACTTAAGCTCATTTAGTCTCTGAAATGCACATTAAAGTGTCTTGATAGAATCAAGTGAAGAAATATTCTCTACACATGTTGTTCGCATATCCATACGTCATACATCTCATTCAAGTATATCATCGAACTTTACAAGTTATTCATTACCAACACCATGTATGACCACTTGCAAAAATCTAATGGTTCATACACATTTTAGTATGACATATCTAAATCGATATTGTGATCATCATCTTTATAAATTAAGGGAGTATTTCCAACATCATGTGAACTCATAAACATGAGAGTTGTTTATCCATATAAAGATATAACTTTGTCTTTAATGATGCCAAAAGATTTCATCATTAAGATTTTAATTTCGTAACTAAGACAAACTCTGTCTTGTTTCAAATTCAATTTCTATGCATTCAATCAATTTTACAATCATAAAATCAAATTTTATGAAACTTAAAACATATCTAAATCCATATCTCTTTATGAAGTATCATAGGCAAAATTCTTTATTTGGCACAATACTACACACCAATGTGATTATAACACATATGCCCAAAACATATTTAATTCAATACAATCAAGTAGTGTTCTCGAGATTTTTTTTATACGCTTAAGCATTAAAATTCACTAGCATGCTTCATACATTATCACACGAGCTCTATTCATTTATCTTTAAGACGCATATCGATTACTTATTATATTGCCAGACTTATAAAATATTAATGTATTATTTGATCCACCACATGAGAACATGTCTCCTTATAACCATGTATCGTCACTAGAGGCTTCAATCTTTCATTATTTCTTTGCGTCTTTACATCCTTTGGCCGCTTATTTAAACATCTGCACTTCCTGCAGGTATTCTTCCCTGATCCTCACCATGATTATAGCGTTATTTATTTATTTACATAATCATTACCATGGCCATTATCTTATATAATCACGTTGCATACGTGCCATAGACTCGCTACCATTTTATGGTTCTTACTATTGGGACAAACATTATAATTGGAGCATTAGCAGCGTATATATATATGATCTAGTCACTTTATTTAGGTCACTAAACTTGTCTGGTAATTACTAAATCTGGAATATAAATTGTCCCTTGAACTTCACGTTCATATTCATTAGTGTGAGGATCAACATTTATATTATCTTAATTCATTCCAAATTCCTCGCTGCTTATTCTCGCCCTGAATGAATTATCACTCTTAACATCCTATTTTGTGCGTTGTGGTGGATTTACTATGATATATATCACATATTTACAATATCTCACATGAAAACTATATGGTTTGTGGCCAAAAATCATTATAACGGGGAGGATTCATTATAAATTGTTGGCAAGATGCGAATTCATATGTTATAACATGCCCCATAAACTAAAACTTTTGTTCTCATAATTATTGGCTTTGCAATCAAGTGAAGACGTTTTATAAACGCTTCAACAAAAGCAATTCGCGTAAGAACATGAGATACCTTTAAGTTCAACACTTATTTTAATAATCGCTTAATACTTGGAAGTACTCACCACCATTCTTAATAATTTTATTTGGAAAAGCGTGCTCGTATTTTATTAGTCGAGCATTAATCACACGAACTTTAAGTTGCGTCTTTGGTGATCATTTTTACTATGCATCGATCTTAAAGCTCAAAATGATCCACAGGACGGATGTATAGGCCTACATACATCCCCCTTATATTATTTTCAAAACTTTATGAGACAAAGTCTTACTATAATTTGGTGATGATAGATGAACAATTAACTTCCAATGAAAACAATAAAATCTATCTTTAAAAAAACTTATGGTTCTTCTATATATTTCGCATCATCATTGACCCGGTATGGTCCAACCGGTCATGCCACTTGACTTGGCTCATAAACTTCTTGTTTGTGACCACACATGATTCAATTTCACTTGACTTATTCACAAATTACGCAAACATTATAATCTCCAATCAAATCTATAAAAGCTCTTTTATAACTTATTTATAGTTCTAAATAGTGTTCACATTAGCTCATGGCGTTATCAACAAACAAAACATATTTCATACTAGTCAAGTTACACTATTTAGGAAGCATAATACAATTAATTGAACAAATATATAAGAAACAAAACTGCATGAATACGTATGTAATTATTGATTATAACATCGTAAGGATAACGCAGTTTTAACTTTCAACAAGCATAACGATAATATGAGTTTTGCTAGCTAATTTGCTTTGCATTGCAATTAACGATCGTCTACCATATTCATAAAACACGCATTGGGATAATTAAACCAACCACATTCATAATCAAAACCTTGATACTTGTAAAGAGAATCAACTACGTTTGTTTCAAATTTTCTTACATATGTGTTATTTTACTCATTTATAGCTAACTATAAACTCAAAACTTTTATCAATATCATTATTAAATTTGAATTTCATCATAAATATCTTGTTTGTGAAAATCCACACTTACACACTCATATAACAATAATAAAAAAATATAAAAAAACTGCGAAATCAATCAATTGAACAAAACCATTCTCTTGTAAGAAATATCTCATTTACGAATAAGTCGCTAATCAAAGTATTCATGCCCCAAATATCATACACTATTTGTTTCTATCTAAACAAACGAAAAATGTCTATCATTAAACTAAAACCAATATGACAAAGAAACCAAATTTGGTGCTAGACATATATTCCAATCATACATAGTTAATTAAGCTCATGTGCATATAAAATTATGGAAAAAGATCCTCTCAAGTTGTGGTCAAACATGATACATCATGTTAAGTTTGTTGTGAGTGTAAATAAATTAGTGGGCCATTGATTTTTATTAAAAAGAAATGTTGTATATATTTAACTTTTTTGTGATTGGTGAACATGATGTATCATGTTTGACTCAACTTTAAAGGATTCTAATCCTAAAATTATTCTCAGTTTTAGATTACCTTCATTGAATTATGCAAATCAATCATTGATGTATTGCGCAATAGATAAGATGTACGTTATCAATAAAGATGGTCCCATACTCCCTTTACAGGCACAATATATATAGAAAAATTAGCAACTTTGAACAAAAACATACAGTGTGGTTTAATAATATTCTAATTAATCACATCAATTTACCATACATATTACTAGTAGTAAAATAAAATCCGAGTGTAACATAACATGCCAGTTCCCAATACCTTTGAAAGGACTATAATGCACAAAACATAGTAACATTCGATACTCAATAAATTACGTATAACTTGTGTCAGGTAACAATGATTTACCAAAAAATATTCAAGCGGTTATGCCTAAGATGAGTTTAATTCCATGAACCATGAATATTCTAAGGGTGTAAACTCAAAATTATTCATGACTAAGTCGTCTAGCTCGAGTCCAATACTATCCGTATTCATTGTTACTATTTTTTTTGTTTTGAAAAACCGTTAAACTTTTATAATATTGTTACATCAAATCAAGTTATGCTAAAACATTCCAATCATCCTTTTTCTTGTCATCGAGTTTTGAAAACATCTTATCGATTAATTTAGCATAAAAAAGAAACACATAAATACATTATGAACCCATAAGTCAAATCATGCAAACTATATATATCTCATACCAGAAGGATCAAATTAGCAAGCAAAAACTTAGCAATTTCCGCACATATCTAGACTCATAAACAAATGGAAGGCATGCAACATCTAATATTTTATTTTATAACCTTCAAACCTTTAAATTAGACATAATTAGACATAAGACAAATTTGAAGTGATAATCAAAATAGTGTAAATTTTTTTGACATATATCACTACCATTCAACCCCTTAGTCACACACTATGAACAATTAAACCAAATATATGTCACACGAACACCACCTATCAAGTTCAAACATAAACTAGTAAAAAATAGTTATCCTTAACATTCATAGATCTCTCTTTCGTTTACACGCGAGTTCATGCAAATCACTTACTTTATGAAAACTAGATAACTACTAGATATCAATCTTTCTATCATATTGACGAATTCTAATTATGTCACAACGGTCTTATATAAAGAAAAAGAAAATGGATACTATTGTGGCCAAGTACATTCAAATCTATAACCAAAATTCATAATTTATACTTATCTAACATGCAAATACACAAACTCAAACACATCAAGATATATGTTACCCATCACATAATATGGTAACTTTGAGTTTTGACCATAAAACAATGCATGTCATCACAAAATTTCTAACATACATAATTTACCTTATAAAAATCGGTGACTTATAAAAAAAACATTAATTTTCTCCATAGTGATAAAATTTCATAATTATTGATTAAAATATACCTTTTCAGATTTTCATATGTTTATATAGATGTGTTACCCGAACTGAAATTTGTGGCGTTTTCACATGGTACACCTCGTTCAAATTATTGAGGTTTTACATCTAATATGATACGGGTGTAAGTTTAGATGTAAAACCTCGTTCAAATGGATCGATTGGCTCAAAAACCCGTATCTTGTAATTGTCTAATTCTAGCTCCTTGCTAGTTGTTTAATAAAGCTGTTGTTCAAAAAAAACTACTACGAGTAAACTAATACGCATTAAAGAATCGGAACAAAAGTTGTGATTATAGCTAAAGACGAGCAAAAGAAAAACATACCTCTTTAAATTAAAGAAAATGTTAGAGGAATATCGTGTTGTGAAAGTAAAGAACAATAAATAATAACAAGAAGATAGAGAGAATAAAGAATTTTATTATTTATGTTTCACAAAATACGATTCTAATAAGATAACTATCAATAATAAAATATATGGACATCCATTCAATATTTATCCGTAACAGATAAGAGGATTTATTGTTTAAAAATTTTCATCACATTTTTAGGAGAAATGAAAAGAGAACTTTAATATATTACTACTCGCACGGAGAGTAGTCTGAAATAAAATTTATTTATGGTCAATATTATGCAAAAAAATAGTCACGACATCTATATAAACACATGAATCAACACTTACTTTTCTTCATTTTCGTACTTTTTCATTTCCTTTTTCCCTAAAACACAAGCGCATAATGTGTACCATGTGAAAACGCCACAAATTTCAGTTCGGGTAACACATACACCGTTTCTAACCAATTTTAATCTACCTTATTTACATGTGTAAGACAATTTTTTTATGTTTTTTTGTTTTGTATCTTTTGTCTTTTAGTAATTTTGTTTTGTTAAACTTTCTATTTATGTTCTGTATTTTTTTTGCAGTTTTACCCACTTTATTAATAGGACTATTTTTTTTAATGATTTTTTGCTACGTTGTTTTTGTGTTTTACTATTTTTTACTTGTCAAACTTTATATTTTCAGTTTCGTATTTTTTATTTCATGGTTTTATAATATAAAAATTAAAAAATAAATATTAAGAAGGTATTATAGGGTTGTTTGTTTCGGCTTATATGTGGGCTTATAAGCTTATTTGATTTCGGCTTATATAACATAAGCCCCAATTTTCCGGCTTATTTTGAGACTTGTGGGCTTATACAAGTTTATTACGATATGATAAACTTACATAGGCTTAGGGGTGAGCAAAACGGATCGTGGACCGGACCAAACCGAGAAACCGGCCCGAACCAGACCGGACCGAACCTATTTCGGTCCGGTCCTCGGTCCATCCTTTTTCTTATTTTCGGTCCTCGGTCCGGTCGGTCCGGTTCGGTCTTACGAAAAAACCGGCAATTATGCCTTGTTAGACCGGACCGGACCGAAGACTGAACCGGACCGGACCGAACTGGGCCAGACCATTTCGGTCCGGTGTTTTGGCCAAAGTCGGTTTCGTTCCGCTCCCGTTATGGTCAGTCCGGTCCGGTTTTCAAATCGTGAGCACCCCTGCATAGGCCTACAAGCCTCATTATAAGCCAAAAAATTAAAGCTTATGTTATATAAACCGAAATCAAATAAGCTCGTAAGCCCACGTATAAACCGAAACAAACCCCAAGTACCAAACTAGTGATCTACCAATAACCTCAACCTGTCACTTTCTGTTCCACATTTTCTCCCCAACATATAACATGCAACTCCTCTAAAAAAACAGAAACATATGTTATCCCATC
>BQNB010122054.1:0-20352 GCA_026074375.1 Tanacetum coccineum
CACGCGGACGGAAAACGGAAATGACAAAATAAACTCTAATTAGCACCTTAACCTAGAATTTGAATTAAAAATCTACTTCTATGAGTAAAAATAAAGGGATTTGCAAAATTTGAAAACTTAACGATAAAATTGAAAGAAATCACAAAAACGAATAACGGGAATCGAAAACCGAGCCCTAAAAGCTAAAATGCTCAAAAATAAACTTACAAGAGCCAAACTAATTTTCCTACGTTCTAAATGATAAAAGAAAATTTTCTAAATTTTTTTTATTTTTTTTTATTTTTTTGATTATTTTTCTATTTTTTATGATTTTTTAAAGTTTTTAAAGAAAATAAATGATTAAAAATACTAAACTTAATATAAAAATTCTGGAAAAATTACAGAAAATAGATTATACTAATTAAAACCTAAGAAAAATAAGCCCGATGTCACAGCTTATTAAATAAGCCACGAAATAAGCTCTAACAACTTATAAAGCTTATTGGCCAAAGTTGTATATAAAGAATTGATGGTGCAAGAGTCTTATGAAAAAGACCCAAGGGCACAGCGGTAAGGAGTGTGGTGTGTGTGTTTATAAAAGGTTGAGGTGTTGAGGTCGGGGGTTCGAGTCTTGCTCACCCCCGACTTCCACTTCCCTTTTTTTGGGTTTTTATGAAAAACTTAAAGAAGAAAAGTTGTTAAGCTCCTAAAGATAAGCAACTTTAATAAAAGCAATATAAGCTGAAACCTAGAAATAAGCACTCAAAAAGCTTTGGAAAAAGCTGTTTTCAGAAAGTGAGCTTTTGAGCTCTAAAAAGCTAATTTTCACTTAAAAGCTCGCACACAACTCATTTTAAGCTCAAATTTAAATCTAAAAGCTGTTCTAAAAAGCTAATGATGTCTAGAAGCTAAAATGACAAGCTACTTTGACTAAAAACACTTAAAGCTAACTAAATCTATGGATCAAAATTGCAAACTCAGAATCTTACTCTAAAAGACCAAAGATCAACTAAGCTAGAATGCACAATAAGCTAAGACAGAGTTTGAGCTTTTGAAAACTAGATAAGTCACATATGAGCTATAAATCTAATGCATAAAATCTACTTCTATAAGCTAAAATTCTAAATTTAGAAAATAAGAGCTAGTTACTACTGTTTTTGGATTTTTAAGATTTTTGATGAACTTTTAAAAGCTAATTTATCCTAAGAAATAAGATAGAAATGTGAAAACAAGTTTTAAACTGTCTAATCCTATATCTAAACTAAAAGCTTATTCAATTTTAAAACCTAAAACCTAATTAAGCTAGTTTAAATGCAAATGAAAAGGTGAGCAGTAGTAACTGCTGTTACTACTGCTGATGCAATTGACAAAAGGCAAAACACAAATGCAGGTGTCCTTAAGGGACAACTCTGCACTATACACTCTTATTGAGTGTGTCTAAACTCAACATAAACAAGATCCAAGCTCAATGAGGCTTGGATCAAATTTTTAACAAGCAAAGGAAAGGCAAATTCCCCTGGTTCAGGAACAAAGAGATTAAGCCTCAAAATTATATTTAGCTTAAACTAATCCTACAATCCTGCTCAAAACCTAATCAAATTTAAAAATCAAACTAACCAAAATAATTTGCACAATTCAGTTTGACTTCAAGAGGTCAAACTGCCTTAATCCAAACACCCCTTTAATATCCATAGAATCCTTTTTAACTTGCTAAACTGAAATCTAATGACTAAAACTTAATAACCAGATGACAACTAGCTTATAATAGACTTAATAAACTTGTTTTAACTATCAATTAAGCTATAAACTAAGATCTAAAGGTTATGCTAATTATATTTTTTACTTTTATTGATTTTATGACAGATTTAAAGAGCAAATATAAGAAATCTAATATCTATTCTATAAAAATCAAAAACAGATAATAAAAGCTACTTAACAAGCATAAAAACATATAGATAAGCACATATAAGCAACTAGATAAGTAACTTAGGCAAAATAAACTAGAAATTTAAAGACAAAGGAAATAAATGAGAACTTACAGTGTGCTTTAGCTAAACAAAAGCAACAATGCTCAAAGAGCTTATCAACAGCTCTGGCTTATCAGTGATAAGCCAGTTTAAGTCCATAGAAGCTCTTCCATTTTTAGCTTCCCTTCCATAAGCCTTATATCCAAATAGCTAAGGTTTTTAACTGTTTTTAAAGTTGAAGTAGATTAAATGACTATTTAAGCTCAATCACAAGCTTATAGACTTGTGAGAGCTTATAAGAGCTTATGAATCCTTACACTATCACTAGAGCTTATATAGAGCTTTTTGACAATTTATTAAGAAAACTTAAATTTCATTAACTAAAAAGCTTGATTACATTACTTGAAAAGAAAATTACAAACGTTTAAATGAAAATTACATTTACTTAAAACTTAAAACTTAAGCTAAATTACCTAAAAACCTAAAAGATAAAAACTAGAAAAGAAAAGATATCCATGTGTGTGAGGATGAAGGGTTATTTATAGCTCGCCAAAGAAGATTCTAGCCCCAAAGTCTGTTAAGCGCTCCTCTTGATCATAGCCTTCAATTCTTCTAATCATTGAGTCTTTGCTTTTTAACAGTTGGATTATATTTGGGACACACGGATTGCCAGCGTGGCATCCGCGTGTCAGAGGCCTCTGTGCTTCTTATGAGAGTACCTCAAGTGCAAATCCCAACATTCCCTTGTGCTTTCTTCAATCCAATGTGTCCTCTCTTGATGGGATCAACCAATGAAATGCGTTTGGTGATGTAAGATTTTGCCAGCGTGTACTAGATCCCATGAATTGTCCTTTTTGTCCTTTAATTAGGATTTGCCCCTTGATTTGACTGAGAGGTAACTTGGGAGAGACGGTGAACAGTGGTAAAACCACTTTTCTCGCTTCTTTTTCTTCTATAAATGTGCGTTTGAGTTGTGTTTGACCTGGCCGTGTTTTTGTTTGATTTTGGGCTTGGGCCGGGTTATATAAGGGATTTGGGCCTGGGTTATAGTTAACGGGAGTTAACTATAAAAGTTTTAAGGGACCACTTTTGTAATTTGGGAAAATATGAGGGACTGATTTGTAACTTTGGGATTTTGTCCTTTAGTGACCTTGACTTTTGTTGACCAAGTTGACTGAAGCTTTGACCATAGTTTGACTTTAATAGCTTTCTCCCAGCTTTTTGTGTGCTCTTCCGTTCTTGTGTTCGTGTTTGCCCGGTTTTAACCGTTTTCTTGTGGTTTTTGCTTTATCCGTACCTGCACATACAAAACAAAAAAAAAGCATATTTATGCCATTTTTATTATGTTTTTGGTCTTTATTGGGTTTATTTTGATATAAAATAGATATGTGTTTTCACACATATCACCTACACCGACTCACAAGAGTCCCTACTTGAGACTGACAGCCAGGATGAGGGTTATACCCTTGACCCGAAACTCGCTTAGGATATACGAGTCACTAGTCCCTACCCAAAGTGTGTACCATATTTGTGAGTCATCCACCCTTGCTCCTACTCGAGTTACTGATAGGTACTTGCGACAGGCTGTCATAGACCATCCTGCACGTCCTACTGGGCCTCGACCTGATGCGCCCAGGAACTACGGGCCCGACATGAACTGCCAAGAGCTCGAGAGGATGCAATAGCTAACAGTAGTGTCACAGGACGACAGGATTAGGCTCAATCTCCACTCCCATACCATACATGACATTATAAACTGTATAGAGAGGATAGATCAGCGGGTAAATAGAGATCAGGGTGTCACCTTTGAGGCAAGAGCGTTAAACAGGATGACTTGGTATTTGGCCTTATTAGCAGTGTTGGTTGTATTGTTGTTACTTGTGTCGAAGATAGTGTTTGGAGTTTAGTTCTATATGTATCGCTTATATCAGACTCGTGATGTATAGTTTTGTATGTAGGTTAACGTATAGTTTTGTATGTAGGATGATGTATAGTTTTGTATGTAGGTTTATGGTTATTATACTCTCTTTGTATTAAAACTTTTAGATATTAATGAAAAGGCCAAGCGCCAAATTTTGATGTGTATTATTATTGTTATTGTCTTTATAAAAAATGTTTATATAAGTGTTACATAAAGAATTTATTCAGTCAAAACCTTATTTAAACAAATGTTGTTGGTCAATTGTAGAATAATGGCTGCTGGATTGGCAGAGCTTCTCACCCAAATCGTTAAAAAACTTAATACAAGACGAACCAATGACAGAGAAGGTTCTTCTAACACTGGAAATGGATGTAGCTATAAGACATTAATGGCTAGCAAGCCTAAGGAATTTTATGGCACTGAAGGTGCCGTTAGTCTGCTGTCATGGTTTGAGAGTGTAGAGTCAAAGCTCAGTATCACTAAGTGTGCCGAGGGAAACAAGGTTGAGTATACTGCTTATTTGTTGCAAGGTCGAGCATTAACCTAGTGGAACACCCAGGTGCAGACATGAGGTGTGAAGCTGTAAATGGTTTATCATGAGAGAATTTCAAAAAGTTGTTGACAGAAGAGTATTGTAGGAAAGATTAGGGGCATAATCTAGAATCCGAGTTTTAGAACCATATGATGATAGGCAATGAGGTTGAAAAATACACGGCCCGCATTAATGAGCTAGCTAGAATGGTTCCTCACATGGTCTTCACCGATGAGAAAAAGGTTGATCTTTACATTTGGGGTTTAGTCCCTGAGATCAAAAGGATGGTCACCTCATCCAACCCAATCACCCTACAAGCTGTTGTGGGCATGGCTTACCGTCTGACCAATGATGTGGTCAGATTTAGTGGAGCGTCAAAGGGAAATGACAGTGGAAGGAAGAGGCATGAAGACCAGCAGAGAAACCGAGGTCATAACCAGCAAGATAAGAGGCAACGAGTGACCAGAAACTATGGAATGGCTGCCTAGGAGCCACCACCATATACGGGCCCACACCCTAAGTGTGCCTGTTGTAACCTGCATCACTCAGGAAACTGCCTAAAGTGTGACAAGTGCAAGCAGACGGGTCACCTTGCTAGGAACTGCCACAGGGCGGCATGCTATGAATGTGGAAGTTTTGATCACCTCATGAATGTTTTCCTGGGGTTGACTCGAGCTCCCAGCAACAACAATAACAATGTTGGATATCAAAGAGCACCAGCCTGAGGTCGAGTTCATGTGATTGGAGCTGAGGAGACAAGGCAGAATCCTAATCTGATGACTGGTATGTTTCTCTTAAATGGTCACTACGTATCTGTTCTATTTGATACTAGGGCTAATAGAAGCTTTGTCTCGTTAGAATTTAGACCACTAATTGATCAAAAATCTGAGTGCCTAAAAGAGTCTTATACTATTGAATATGAAAATGGCCATGAGTATGAGGATAGGGAGATATTGCTAGATTGTAAGCTGAATTTAACTGATAAGTTATTTGACATTGACTTAATTCCGATTGAGCTGAAAAGTTTTGACGTGGTAATTAGAATGGATTGGCTTACCAAAGTCTAAGCCAAGATCAATTGCCTCGAGAAAATTTTACATATACCTCTTGAAGGCAGAGAAACATTAATTGTGCAAGGAGAGAAACCCGTAAGAGATTTGAAGATCGTGTCGGCTATTAAGATACGCAAATACTTGGAGAAAGAGTGCTACACGTTCTTAGCACACGTTGTTGAGAAAGATCCGAAGGTGAAGCTCATCCAATTTATCCCATCCGGAAGTCTTTCCTAAAGATTTGCCTGGGCTTCCTCCGCCTAGGCAAGTTAAGTTCCAAATTGATCTAATACCAGGAGCGGCACCTGTAGCAAAGGCGCCATATCGTTTAACACCGTCAGAGATGCAAGAATTGTTAGGACAATTACAAGAACTTTTGAGCAAGGGTTTAATCAGGCCGAGTTCATCCCCTTTGGGGAGCTCCAATCCTCTTTATTAAGAAGAAAGATGGATCAATGCGTATGTGTATTGATTATATGGAATTGAACAAACTAACAATTAAAAATTGGTAACCACTTCCCCGAATTGATGACCTATTTGATCAATTGCATGGCGCCAAGTACTTCTTAAAAATTGATCTTCGATCAGGGTACCATCAGTTGAAAGTTCGTGAGGAAGACATTCCCAAGACAACTTTCAGGATGCGTTACGGGCATTACGAATTTCTAGTCATGCCATTTGGGTTGACAAACGCACCTGCCATATTCATGGACTTGATGAATAGGGTGCGTAGACCCTATTTGGACAAATTCATCATAGTCTTCATTGATGATATGTTGATTTACTCACGGAATAAGGAGGATCATGAACAAAATTTAAAGATTATCTTAGAACTACTTAAGGACCAGAAGTTATATGCCAAATTCTCTAAGTGTGAATTTTGGCTACAAGAAGTACACTTCCTTGGTCATGTAGTTAACGCAGAAGTAATTCATGTAGACCCTGCCAAGGTTGAGGCTATTAAGAAATGGGAAGTACCGAGAACACCAACGGAAATTCGCCAATTTCTGGGTTTGGCGGGTTACTACCGAAGGTTTATCGAGAATTTCTCAAAGATTGCCAAACCATTAACGAAATTGACGCAGAAGACCAAGGATTTTTTTTGGGAAGAAAAGCAGGAAGAAGCCTTCCAAACGTTGAAGAATAAATTATGTGACGCGCCAATTTTATCTTTACCCGAAGGAACTGAAAACTTTTGTAGTATATTGTGACGCATCACATAAAGGTTTGGATTGCATGTTAATGCAAAGAGACAAGGTTATTGCATACGCATTAAGGCAGCTCAAGAAGCACGAAAGGAATTACACCACACATGACTTGGAACTTGGAGCTATAGTCTTTGCACTAAAGATTTTGAGGCACTACCTTTATGGCACAAAGTGCATGGTTTTCACCGACCATCAAAGTCTTCAACATATCCTCGACCAGAAATTGCTCAACATGAGACAAAGGAGATGGATTGAACTGCCAAGTGACTACGATTGCGAACTCAAATACCATCCTGGTAAAGCAAACGTAGTGGCAGATGCTTTAAGCAGAAAGGAAAGATTGAGACCCTTACGTGTACGAGCGTTGGGAATGTTAGTCCAAACGAGTTTAAAATCTCGCATATTAGACGCTCAACAAGAGGCGATGAAAGAAGAAAATTTAGAAAATGAAGCACTTTCTGGTGCGGACCACGAACTTGAAACATGGTCTGATAGAGTCAGATACTTAAACAAGAGAGCTTGGATCCCGAAGGTTAACAACCTGAGGAAGGTTGTTATGGATGAAGCTCATAGATCGAGATATTCTATCTATCCAGGAGCTGACAAGATGTATAAGGATGTAAAGGAGTATTATTGGTGGCGAGGTATGAAGAAAGACATTGCCTTGTATGTTGGAAAATGTTTGACTTGTGCTAAAGTCAAGGCAGAACATCAAAAGCCATCCGGTATGTTGCAGCAACCGGAAATTCCAGTGTGGAAATGGGAACAAATCACGATGAATTTTGTGACAAGTTTGCCCAGGATGACAAGAGGTCATGATTTGATATGGGTTGTAGTCGATCGGTTGACGAAGTCTGCACACTTTCTTCCAATGCGAAAAGACTACAAAATGGATAAGCTTGCCCATGTGTACATTAATGAGATAATTACTCGACATAAAGTGCCCCTTTCTATTATCTTGGATAGGGATAGTCATTTCACATCACGATTTTGGCGACTACTTCAGGATGCTCTAGGTACTCGACTTGGTATGAGTACTGCTTATCATTCGCAGACAGACGGTCAGAGCGAGCGAACGATACAGACAATGGAAGACATGTTACGAGCTTGTGTGTTAGACTTTGGAGGTAGTTTGGATACTCACCTGCCTTTGGTGGAATTCTCATATAATAATAGCTATCACACTAGCATCAAATGTGCGCCATTCGAGGCTTTGTATGGGCGAAAGTGTAGGTCGCCACTTTGTTGGTTAGAGATGGGAGACATACAGCTGATAAGACTCGACATCATCCAAGAGACAGTTGACAAGATCACGTCAATCAAAGTGATTGTTGGTTAAATTCAACCTTTTAATTATATAAATATATAATAAATATATAAATAATAGGGCTAAAGTAAGTATTCCGAGAGGCTTTTAAAAGATTCATTTATATCCAAAACACAATCCCTCAAAAATCTACCCGGGTCGTTTTCCAACGAGGCGTGAATTGAAAATCAGGTATACGTTCGTGATCGCGTTTTTGAATGGATTAAAGATTTTTGGGTTGGGTTACTAATTCTACGATTAAAATGCAAAAACAATTAAAGAAAACCTAAAAATGAAAGCTAAAAATGATTTAAACCTAAAAACGAGAACGAGACTCAAATCTCGTTCTTTAAAAATACAAATTCTACAAAATTAACCCTACGAGTGCAAATTTAATTTTCCTAAGTGCTAAATGATAAAAGAAAATTTTGAAAAAAAGAATTAGATTTTTTTGACTTTTATTAAATTTTTCATGAATTAAAAATACTTTTAAAAAGAAAAATTGATTAAAAATAGTAAACAAATTAGGAAAAATCTGAAAAAATACTGAAAAGTAGCTAAAAGTGTGCTGGATTCAGGAAAATTAAAAGTGAGTTACCATCTTATTTGAATAAGTTGGTATTAAGCCAAACGTGACTTATAGCTTAAAAGTGCAAAATGAGTATAAAAATAAACCAAGGTAGAGTAAGACCAGATGGTCCTACTGGTACCAATGGTTAGTGTGTGTGCAAGGTGAGACGTGTGTGTGCTATAAGGGAGGTCTAGGGGTCGAATCCTTGGCCTCCCTTTTTGGAATTTTTTTTAACTTATAAAACTAAAAAAAAATAAACTTTAAAAAAGGCAACTTTTTTGTAACTCAAAAATAAGCACAGAAAAAGCTTGAAAAAGCTGGCAGTTTCACTTTTTTACACTAAGTCCTAAAGTGGCTTAACTGTTTTGCTTTTTTAACACAAATAAGCAAGGCAAATAACTAAATAAGCAAACATAGATGGTCAACTACACCTAAAAAGCAAATTCAAACAAAATAAGCAAGTGACATTAAGCAGAAAAGCTAAAAATGCAAATAAGCTAAAAGGGCTAAAACTGCATACAAACAGATTACGGGACAACTTTTGGGCTTATTTTTAAGCACCAAAAAGGAACCTTATGGGAATGGGGCTTATACTAGCTTAAAGATTGGCTTAAGGGCTATCTAAAACAGTAATCCAAAAATGGTTTGAAACAAAATTAAGCAGTTAAAAAGTCTAATGAAATAGGCTGTTCACAATCAGCATATGCTGATTTGGTTTTCTTTCAAGAAACAATTGGCTTTTGCAGCCTAAAAATAAGCAAGAAAATAAGCTTCAAAATAAAAAACAAGTTAAAACAGATGGAGACTAACCTCTAATGAGCTTATGCTCAAGATTTCAAAAGCTAAAAACAATTTTAAGTCACTTAAATTTGAAACTGAAAAAACTATTTTTAAACTTGAAAGACACTTGACCAAAATTTTGACAGATTTTAACAACAAAAAAAGTAAACTTAAAAGACACCTATCCTACTTCATAAGAACAATAAAAAGACACTAAACCAAGGCTTTAAAGGCTGGTTTTAAAGACCTATCAAATAAGCACTTTCAAAACTGTTTTGACCCACAGTTTTAAAAGGCCAATTAGGAAATACCTTAAAACAAGTTTTAGGACCTTAAAACCTTGAAAACAAATTCAAAACAACTCAAAAAGGCTGGCCAAAAGTGGCCAAGTGACCCAAATGGATTTTTAACCAATTTTACCCACTTTGACTTCTTATACCAAACACCCCTTTAAGTTTTAAAATCAAATTTTAAAGCTGATTTTGATGATTTAAGCAAAAGGTTTTGAAAAACAGATAATGACAAACTAATGTTGAGCAAAAATAAGCAAAAAGCACACAAAGAATAGCACTAAAGTAAGCAGTTAAAAGGCATTAAAAGACAGTTTTAAAGAAAAGCTCAAATAAATAACATATAAGCAATAAAGAAAGATACATAAGCATAAATCAACATAAATAAGAACAATAAGCAGGAAAATAAGCACAGATAAGCATATGAATAGTAAATAAGCAAAATTGAAAAAATGGGAACTTACCACACCCTTGCTCAAAACAGGGTGAATAAAGCAATCTACAAGCTCTAGCTTGTCAAAGACAAGCTAGTATGGTCCTATAAGCTCTTTCAAAGCTAGCTTATCATCCAATTGCTGAGGTAATTTAAGGGTGACTCTTTTTTTGATTTTCTTGATTTTAGGACAAACAAGTAAACAAGCTGATTATATAGGCTTTTAATCACTCAAAAGCTTATACAAGGGCTTATAGACAGTATTTAAAAGACAATAAAGTAAATGACAAGTATTTAAAGAAGACTTAAAATTTTCATTAACTTAAAAGAAATTACAATGCATAAAGTAAATGATAAGTAATTTAAAAATGGCAGTAAAGTAAATTGCAATAAAAATGGTATAAATTTGTTAATTCAAAGCTTGACTTAAACAAAATTCGACAAAGAGAAAATAAGCTAACTAGTCCTATTTATACTAAAAACTCTTCAAGTCTTGGTCTCCTCTTGTTGTGTTTCTTTGCTGAGAGAGATCAAGCATCTGTGTTTGTTTTGAGAGAGAGTCTTCAAAATCAATCTAAGCCATTGATATTTCTTGGTCCCCAAGTCGTGTTGTCCAATGGTGTTGTGAGGGATTGCCAACATGACAATTAGAGTTTTGTGAGGTGAGGATAAGGGAGAGTGACATTTTTGTTGTGGTCTGAAGGGTTTTCGGTGGGAAAGTGATAGGGATGGCGATGGGGATATTTGGCGGGAAAATTTGGTTAACATAAGGTGCAGGGTAAAGGTTTTAGGGAAAAGGCAAAATAGGTCCTTCAAGGTGTATAAGGTGTTTTCAAGTTAAGTCCTTGTGGTGTATAATGTTTTTGTGGGTTGGCAAGAAAGGTCCCTAATCGTGTATGGTGTTATTACAAGGACAGTCCTAAAAGGACTAACGGCCGTTGGTTAATGGCTGTTTTGGACTAACATCAGTTAAGGCATTGGGCCTTTTTAATTGTTTATGGGCCGTTTGGTGTTTAAAGAGAAATTTGGGCCTTTATAAGACTTTGGACTTTTTCTTTATATAAGTCTTGATATAATTACACTAATGGGCTGACCCGGCCCATTAGATGGGTACGGGTGAGCCCATTAAGTGTTTCTTCGGTTTTGGCTTCGGCTTTGACCTTTGACTTTGTCGGTGTTGACATTGACTTGGTTAACTTTGACTTTTTGACTTTGGCTTTTCCACGCTTTTCCATTCCGTGCTTGGTTTTGTCGTTTTTGGCTTCGTTTTTCGTCCTTTTGTCGAATATCTGTTTTTTGCACAATATAAATGAAAACATACAAATACAATGTTCTTTTGGTATGTTTTTGGTCATTTAAGTCCGGTTTTAAAGGTCAAAGGTATGTGTATTTAAGCACATACCACAAAGAAAGGCTAAGAACGGCCAGGAGCCGACAGAAAAGCTATGCCGACAATCGTAGTAAACCCCTAGAGTTTCAAATCAGAGATAATGTGATTCTTAAAGTGTCGTCATGGAAGGGCATGACTTGCTTTGGAAAGCAAGGCAAGTTGAACCCATAATACATTGGACCTTTCAAGGTGTTGAAAAGAATTGGTCTGGTAGCTTACCGACTTAAGCTACCGCAGGAGCTCAGTGGAATTCACGATGTGTTCCATGTCTTAAATTTGAAAAAGTGCTTAACTGACGAGACACTCGTCATTCCGCTGAAGGAATTACATATCACTATCAAGCTCCAATTCATAAAGGAGCCATTAGAAATTATGGACCATGAGGTCAAGAGACTAAAGCATAGTCGAATTCCTATCGTTAAAGTTGGATGGCATTCGCGGCGAGGTCCGGAGTTCACATGGGAGCGCGAGGATGAGATCAAGCGAAAGTACCCATACCTATTTTCGAGTGCGCAATCATTGGATAAGATGAACTGAATTGCGGGACGCAATTCTTTCTAACGAGTGGATGATGTGAGAACCGTCTAACTCAGGTTGGTGACTGATATTATTTTTATAACATCTTTGACTAAACTTTCTTGTGTTAAGTTTATTTTGTGCTTGTCTGGTCATTTTGTGCTTAGATTGTCTTTTTATTAGAAACCTTGTGTTCGAACGTGTCTTCGACCTAGGATCCTAATAAACGTCAACTTATTATAAATAATATGTTTAGTTATTTTAAAATAATTAGTGTCACCCGTACTAAAAAAATAATAATAATAAAATAAAATATTAAAAATAAAACAATACATTTTTACGAGTGTAGGTCTTTTTAAATATAGCCCAATAATTTCACCTTCTTTTAATTAATATGTAGCGACTTGTTTTTACTTACGTATCTTTAAAAAAAACCGTTCATTACGGTTGAATAGTTTTATTTTCTACAAAACATGTCGTAGTATGCAAATACAAATTTTGAGTACGATAAATAAATAATATAAGATTGTAATAAATTAAGCAAGTTAGATTCTTATTAAAGAATAAAGATGACATGTGCTGGTAGTGTTCAAATTTATATAACTTGATATTAAATTTTATATATATAATTATAATATATATATATATATATAATAATATATATATATATATATATATATATATATATATATATATAATAGTATATATATATATAATATAGGATAAGAATCAAATAAGAGACAAATATATACTAGAAGGATAAACAGATTTATTTTTTTTAAAAAGTTTTCAAAAAATACTTAAAAAATTCCCACAAATCGTGTATGTTTATTTTTTTTGTGCATGAAAAAAAGTTGTAAAAGGAAGATTTTCTAAAAGTGGATAGTTTTGCCGAAATTTTTTTATTAAAAAACAACGTTTGTCATTTAAATCGGTTTTGTGCAATCAAAAATTCGTTTTTGTACCCAACTTTCTTTTGTTTTTTGCATCAAAATTTTATAGTCGGCATCAAACTTAACAAGTCGAAAAAATTTGGCATCAAAATTTTTCTTGTGCATCAAAATTTTCTTTTTTTGCGGTAAAAAAAACGTATAAAAAAACTCAAAATTAGGAAAAACTTCTTTTACAAAAGTTTTTATGCACCCAACAATACCTGATTTAATGAAATTTTTTTTGATTTTTCGAGAATTTTTTTAAAAGATTTTTTCTTTTATTAGTCCCACGAATATTTGTATTTTATTTTAACCTTCCATATATAAATAACAATATAGAGAGAGAGAGAGCGAGAAGAGATAGAGATCATGTCATGCTTAGTGCAAGACAAGACAAACATGAAATTACATTTACCTTGACATATTTTGCTAGTAAGTGTTTACGCAAATTAATAAGATATTTCTTGCTAACTATAGTCGTAAATGTGGTAGATTTATCCTGTCAAAATTTTGTACTAAATTTTACACTACTAAAAACATTGGCGTCTTTCCGTATGTTTCCTTCAATCATGAAGCCAAATAGCCAATGGTAGACGCAAAAAAATGAATGTGCAGGTAACCAAACAGTTTGATTATCGTAATTCTTCCTCAACAATGAACGTATTTTGGATTCCAACAATTAATCCCTCGCTATCATCATCGTCCCTATCACAAAGCAACACATGAGGTGCCAGTATAGATAAAAACCCATAATCTTCAAAAACCCTAATCAATTTTCCTCCCTTCAACCCTTCCCCATCTTCTTCCTCGATCTTTCATTCAATAAAAAAAAACCTTAATCTTCAAAAACCCTAATCAATTTTCTTCTTCATGGGAAAGCAATTCGTCAATACGGATCAAAATGGTTGGACATGGATAACTCGGAACAAGAAATCAAAACCAATTGGAAATCCTTATCATAAGGATTTGGAGAACATTGCAACATCCTTTTATGTCACCAATATGCCTCCGGCATTAACATCAAAAGGATTATGGAACGTGTGTGCTTCTCATGGTCGTTTGGTTGACGCTTTCATCGCTAATAAATTATCTAAAGGAGGTAAACGCTTTGGTTTTATTAAATTCCTTGGTGTTAAGGATGCAAATTCTATTGTGAATTCTATGTCGAATATATGGATTGGTAGTTTTCATCTTTACATCACCTTAGCTTTAAACCAACATCCCAACACAAAAACCCTAGCACCAAAATATACTCAATCCCAACCAAAACCTACCAACGCTTTCACTACCGCCAATAACCATAACGCCTTCCCATCTCTTAACAACATCGCCACAAATAATAAACCTCCAGAAATCAAAACACACCAACCAAAACCCTCATACTCCTCGACCCTCAAATATGTTCCCATATCAACCTCCAACGAAACAAAACCCATCCAAAAACGCACCATCACACTCACGGAACAAGAAACCATTAATGTGGAAAACACGGATACAATCCTACTTGTGAAATTGAAAGACATCGATTCCATGGAAAACATGTATGTCATTTGTAGGAATGAAGGCTTCTTAGATCTTAATATTCATCATGTTGGCGGATACTGGATTTGGATACAATTTCCCTCATCTATGTCTTGCTCTAAATTCCAAGAGAATGAAAGTCTTAAAAGGTTGTATTCGATTAAAAGGGCTCCCATGCCTAATTTTAAAATTGACGAACGAATTCTTTGGATTGAGGTGAGTGGTTTACCTTTATGTGCTTGGGGCTCAATGGCTTACAAAAAGATTGCAAGTAGCTTTGGGAAATTCTTGTTCTTTGAGAAGGAAGAATCCACAGCATTGAGTTCGGGTAGACTTTGCATATCTACCAAATCACATCAACTCATCTCGGAAACTGTTCAAGTCGACATCAAGAATGAGTCTTTTGAGGTTTCGGTCCAAGAAATTGGATCATGGAGTACAAAAATAAAAGATGACTACAATGACATTTCCTCCAACCACGACTTAAAGGAGGTGGATCATGTATCTGAATCAAACGACGAGCAACCGATTGATGATTTTGAAATACTCCAAACAAAACTCAACAATATGGATGAACAAGCTTTTGACAATGAACTGGGTACCGAAGGGGACAAAAAAGATGGTGAAAATAGGTATTCAATCGACTCCCCAAAGAAAAAAATGGAAGAAGACACCAATTTTAATTCCACTAATTCAGAAACAAAGGATAATTCTTCGGATTTAAGTAGACCTCCTGGATTTGAGTTCATGAAAAAGAGCTTTTCATCATCTAGCAATTGTTCTACATCGTTTGCAAGACGTAGAAAAAATGATATCAAAGGATTTTCCCTTTTAAGTGAACTCAACCAAATCATTGATGTGGGCTCATCACTTGGTTATGATGTTAGAGGATGTAAAAAAACTCTAAACAAAATGATCAAAGGAATCGGGATTCACATGGTTGACAAATGAATATTTTGTCAATAAATAGTTGTGGTACGAGGAAAAGAAGAAAACGCATGTGGATAAAGGACCTTTGCCTTAAACACAATGTGCATTTTCTTGGGATTCAAGAATCAAAAATGACTCGTCTTGAGCTATTTCGAATTAAATCTATGTGGGGTAACTATGCTTTTGATTATGCTTGTAGTATGGCTCGTGGTCTCTCAGGTGGTCTTATTTCTATATGGGACCCCAATATGTTCTCTAAGAATTCTATTTGGTGTGACGACTCGTTTATTATTATCAAAGGGAATTGGAAGAATGTAGTGGGAGACTGTTTCATGGTGAATATTTACGGCCCACAAGACCATGTTTCTAAACTTGCCTTATGGAATAGACTCACAGATTTCATGCATCACCATAATGGCTCCTATATTATGTTCGGAGACATGAATGCCGTCAGAAACGCACAAGAAAGGTTTGGTACTACTTTGAATAGTATTGAAGCTGATCATTTTAACTCTTTTATTGATTCATTTACAGGTTAGTCGATCTTCTATTGGTGGTCGCTCTTTTACCTTGGATGAAATAAAGCAGGGTACTCAAGCTTAGTAAAATTGTCGCTTCCTTATTTCAGAAGATGTGACTATTCGGCTCCCAGATGTTCGGATTATGCTCTCGATAAGGTTATGGTCTGATCATAAACCCTGTCCTTCTTCATATGGACACAAAACTGATTTTGGTCCACACTCGTTTCAAATTGTATAACTCGTGCTTCTGAGAATGTTTTGATAACCTATTAAAGAGGAAATAGGGAATTGCTTGATTCTATCTAAATGTCATGAAAAGTTTCGCCGCTCAAGGTAAGATCAAACAATGGAGCAAAAAACAACATCAAAGACGTTGGAAAAGAAACGGAAAAACCGTGGCTCTTGAGGAAATTAATCAATTGAGAAAAGATTGTTGATGGGATCCGCTATGCCCTTCCCGACAATGATTCACCGCTCATCCCTTCTTCAAGAATTGAAAATAAGATCAATAAGTTTGCTTTCAATGGATATTATTCAAAAGCTCAGGTCAAATGGGATATTAGAAGGGGATGAAAATTCAAATTCTTCATGGGCTAATCAATGCAAAAAAAGGCGGAATCAGATGATAAATGGGATTCATGGTTGAAGGAAATTGGATCACGAACCTTGTTTTGATCAAGGATGGATGCCATCCTTCAATCTTATACAAGAAATTCCAGCTCATGTTTCACTGGTTATGTTCATACTAACCTTCCTCGATTCTATTCCCTTAAGTTGGCTTGATCAGAAACTCTTGAATGACAGGTTACCCTTTGAGAAGATTAAGGAAGAAGTTTGGGGATTTGGGATGTAGTAAAGCTGCGGGCCCAGATGGTTACTCTTTTGCGTTTGTGAAGAAAGGATTGGGGACTATTCAGAAGGATCATATGATTTTGTTAACTTATTCTTTGCTTCTTCCGTGTTTATGCCTAATGGTGCTAATTCATCGTTTTTCACCTTATCCCAAAGGTCAACAACCCTACCTTAATCAACTGACTTCGCCCTATTTCGATTATTGGTTTACATTAAGATCATTGCCAAGATTTTAGCTAACCGTTTATCTAAAGTGATTGACAAGATTGTTAGCAAGGAACAGTCGGCGTTTATTGCTGGTCATCAAATTCTTGATGGCCCTGTTATTCTAAGCGAAATCATTGAGTGGTATAAAAAACGAAAAAAAGAAGCTCTCATTTTTAAGTGGACTTTGAAAGGCTTTGATTCCATAAGCTGGAATTACTTGTTCCACATTCTCGACTGTTTTGGATTATGGTATAAATGGTGCTCTTGGATTTAAGCTTTTGTCTTCAATTCTTCGAGAGCTTCTATTCTTATTTATGGTAGCCCTACATTGAGTTTTCCATTAGCTGTGGTTATTAGGCAAGGAGATCTCTATCTCCTTTCCTTTTCATCTTGGTTATGGAAGGTCTCCATAATGCTTTTGAGGAAGCAGTGGGAAATGGTTTGATTACTGGTGTTAATATTAAGAATTCTACTATCAATGTTTCCCATCTTTTCTATGCAGATGATGTGATCATTACTACAGATTGGAATGCTAAAGACATGGATATACATATCGTGTTCTCCATGTTTTCCTATTATACGCCTCGGGTCTTAAGATTAATATTCACAAGTTAAATTTTATGGTTATTGGGGTTAATAAAGATGAGTTTTATAGTATGGCTTGCATATGTGCGTTGTATGGAGGTGATGTCTTTCAACTTACCTTGGTCTCACCATTGGTTCCAAATATGAAGTCTATTTGCTAGTGGAAGACGCTTGTTGATGTTTTCATAAGAGCTTTCCTCTTGGAAAGCTAATCTTCTGTCGATTGGGGGTCGTCTGACTCTTATCAAGTCTGTGCTTGGTAGTCTTGGTATCTACTATCTATCGATTTTCAGAGCACCCGAATCGGTCCTTCAAGACCTGGAAAGAATTCGGGCTAAATTTTTTTGGGGTGGTAATAAAGATAAAAACAAAATGGCTTGGGTCAAATGGCCAATTATTCTTAATTCTTTCGATAAAGGAGGGTTAAACATTGGCAGTCTTAAAGCTTTCAACCTTGCTCTTCTTCCAAAAATTGGCGTTGGAGGATTCTTTCTTCCGCAAAGCCCCCTATTGGGTTCAGGTAATCAAAGTTATCATGTCAAGAAAGGAGGTTTCGATACAAATGGTTGTTAAGCTTCAAGGGCATTTGGGCTAACATTGTTGGAACCTCCAATTTTCTCCACTCGAAAGGTATTATCTTATCTAACACTTTTCGTTTTAAAGCAGGTTGTGGCACTCGTATTCGATTTGGAACAGATTATTTGGGTCAGGAAGGAGACTCCTCTTTTTACAAGGTACAAATCGGCTCTATCATCTGATTCAAACAAGATTGTCTTATATTGACCGTATTAATAATGGGCATGTCTTGGAATTGGTCTCGGACCAATCTGGTGTTAGAAATCTTGCCTATTTTACTGTGACATGTTAAATGAAATCGGTCAACTAAATATTGATGTCAATGAAGATACTTGTACTTGGAGTCTTGGTCGTAATGGTACTTTTACCGTTAAGGATGCTCGTTATAGGATTGACCAAAATATCCTTCCCACTCTTGCTCATACTACTACTTGGGATAAATCTATCCCCCGGAAGGTCAATGTGTTTATGTGGAGGCTTTCCTTGGAACCGACCTCCCTACATAAGATTGAATCTCTTTTCGAGTGGTTATGGATATTTCCGGCCATCTCTTGTCCTTCTTGCAATGCCAATGTTGAATCTGCTAATCATGTTTTCTTCGAATGCGACATTGCTACCGATATGTGGAAGCTCGTTTTTAGATGGTGTGATATTCCTCTTTTTCAAGCTTCTTCTTGGGATTCTTTCAATGATTGGATCATCTCTTGGCATGCTTCTAAAGAGAAAAAACACAGGTTCTATGTTATTACTACTTCGGTTCTTTGGTGGCTTTGGAGATACCGAAATAGCGTCTACGTTTAGCTCGAAACGTTGTGGAAAAAGTGATCTAATTCGATAATGTTCGTTTCTCTTCATTTTCTTGGCTTTAAAAATAGGGACCATAAGAAGTTATCTTGGAATGACTGACTTATGTATCCCCTTTCGATCGCGCGCATTGGCAATGGTTAAAGCTGCTTTTGGTTTTTTCCTGAAGCTGGCGTTCAAGTTCGCTGGGTTGGCGTACCTGTACGCCAATGTTTTTTCGTTTGGCGTCTTCGTCGGATTTGAGGATGGTTCTTCTTTTAATCCTTCTCTCGGGACTTGTTTGGGGTTTTATCAAAATCCATCCCGGAGTGAAAATCGGTGGCTTGACCTCCGGGATGGGGGGTTTTTCTTTTGCCAAAGTGAAAACCGATCCGTCGGCCTTCGTGTCAAAAGTTTTTTCATCCCTTTTTATTCCCCCGCAGTTAAAGTCTCGGGATTTTACCATTTTTCGTTGTTATGTAATTCTTTTTGTTGACTTTATTGTACTTTAAGTTTCTTGCGTCTTGCTAGTATCTTTTTTATATATATTCCATCTTTGCCGTTAAAAAAAAATGTAGCATCTAGGACCATCATGAATTTGCATTCTTCTATGAACATACTTCTTTGGTCTTTTTCTGCAAAGTTCGTCCCACATAAGATTACAAAAAGGGATTTAGCCGTACAATAGCAACGTACTTTCGATTTTGTTCCATCTTGGTACGTGAACTTTTTTTTGTTCCACTTAATGTAACGAACTTTCATGTTTTGTGTTACTTTGCACCAACTTGGATAGGCAACCGGATAAAAAGTTTGATTACCGGCTAATAGTCTACGTGGCACGTGAACTTTTTTTCTAATGTTCCGTTTTGGTACGTGAACTTTTTCTAATGTTCCGTTTTAGTACGTGAACTTTTTTTCTATAAAAATGTTTAATACTTTGTTTAAAAACACGAGAATTATTATAAACTTTTTTTTGCTCCGTTAAAATTTTATAAACTGATTTTTAAAAAGGGCAAATCGCATAAATTTTTTTCGAAATTTAAATTATTAAATTTTTTTTTCGAAAATTTAAATTATTTTAAAAAAAAAGGTTTTTGGTTAAAAAAATTTTAGAATTTTTTTCTAAATTAATTTTTTTTTAAACTAAAAATTTAAAAAAAATTTTTTTGGTTAAAATTTTTTTAAATTTTTTTTCAAAATTAAAATTTTTTTAGAAATTAAAATTTTTTTTTTTTTTCAAAATTAAATTTTTTTTGGAAATTAATTTTTTTTAAAAAATTTAAAAAAAAATTTAAAAAAAAATTTGGTTAAAATTTTTTTATTTTTTTTTTAAAATTAAATTTTTTTTCGTAATTAATTTTTTTTTTAAATTAAAAGTTTTTTTTAAAAAAATTTTTGGATAAAATTTGTTTCAAAATTATTATTTTTTTCGAAATTAAATTACGTATAAAAATATGTATATAAGAACGTGTGTAAAAATATGTGTATAAAATCGTGTAT
>BQNB010122055.1:0-20352 GCA_026074375.1 Tanacetum coccineum
GACATACGACCCGGGAATATCTCTTCCGGAATCTTTTTATCATTGATTCTCATGTATACTATTTGACGAATCACTTATCATCCAAAAGCTCTTAGAAACCACAAACTCAAACCAAGTTGCAATGTACTTAAAAAATGACTTGTACACAGGAGTAAGCTTAAATGCATAAAACAGAATTGCTAAAAACATGAAAACTGAAATTTTCATTAAAAACTTAAAATGGTTACAAGGCTTTTCAAAAGTAAAATACAGAATTTAAAGACTTAAAACATAAATTAAAAACATTAAAAAGTAAATTATCCTACTCCTAGTTACATTCAATGTGTGAAAAACATACACTTTATATATCCGTATGAGCCCTTTGAGGTGTGCTTGTTGTGTTAGTTGTGTGAGAGAGCTCAAAGCTTTATCCTAGCCCTTAAAATTTCTTGTTCTCCAAGCCTAGAATCATAGCCATCCATCTTTTTGTCTTCAACCTTCAACCAATGGTCTTACAAGGGATTGCCAAGGTGTTTTTGTCATCTAGCTGGTGTGGGGTTTAAGAGGGGGGTGTGTGTTTGTCGTAAGGCTGCAGGGGAAGTGAGAGTGACATATGAACAGTAGCACGTGGGTGGAAGGGATGTACAGGGTTTTTGGCAGGAAAATTTGTATAAAGGGTGAGCAAGGTAAAGGTTTGGGTATTTGGCAAGTTCAGCCCTTAATCTTGTTATATGAGTTTTCATGTATGGTCCCTGTGGTGTTATAATTTTTTTAAGGACTTGGCAGGTGAAGCCCCTCATTTTATTTTGTGTTGTTGCACAGTTAGTCCTTAGAGGACTAACGATGTTAACAGGTTAAGGGTTTTGGGGCTTAACTCAGTTAAATGGGGATTGGGAGTTTTGGGCTTAGGTTATGGTTTTGGGCCGAGTATAGTATAAAAGGGTATTGGGCCCATTTCTTTGTAATAGTCTTCGTGTATTACGTTAATGGGCTGACCCGGCCCATTAGATGGGTACGGGTGGGCCCATTAAGTATTTCTTTGTTTACGGCTTTGGCTTTGACTTTGACTTTTGCTTCACACTCTTTCCGTTCTCGTGCTCGGTTTTGTCGTTTTGGCTTCGATTTTGTCCTTTTTTGTTAATATCCGTTTCCTGCACAATATAGATGCAAAACACACAAATATAACGTATTGTTGGTATGTTTTTAGTCTTTTAAGCACGTTTTCCTAGTTAAATGGTATGTGTAATTAAGCACATACCAGTGAGTCAATTTATTTTGGTGGTTCACCCTCTAAGCATTGTTCCATACTGGTCTAATTTCCCTTTGACCAGTAACCCTTCCCTTATTATTCAACAATGGTTTTTCTACCATTTTATTGTCATAAAAATCATAGTATTTGATTAAATGGTTAAAACTTCCACATACAAAACAAGCTTTCTTTATAAACTCAAAACCATTTCCTAGTTTCTGAGTCATCATCCCATTCCAGTTACTTCTATTACCCCTAGGACTTTGACTTTTCCTGGGATACTCTACTTGGCTATGTGTGTTTTCCTTATTAACAGATTTTACATTCTCACCAGATTTGACAAAATTGATTTTAGTAAACTTTGGTTTTGTCTGATCAGATTTAGGTCTAAACACACTATCATTATCGCTATCAGTGTCCCATTCTTCAATCATAGGAGCACTAGGCCTAACAGTTTTAGGCTTTTCTACAATATCCTTACTAGTCTTAGATATACTAGTTTTAGTTTCACTCACTTTAGTTTTATAAACAGAATCATCTAACCCAGCAAAGGATAAGACATGTCTTCAGGGCATGTAGTTCCTAGTGTAGGGAGGGGGAACTGCATGATATCCCTCAACCTTTTTAAATCTATCATTTACTGGACTATCATCCACATCACTTTATCTACTGTTAAACACACTATGAACCACTTCACTCTCATTCATTTGACTATCATAACCAAGACCAGTTTTGTCTTTAGCATTTATTTGACTATCAATCAGTTTAGTTAGATTCTTTGATGATTCTTCAAAATTTTCTAGTATAAGTTTTAGATCATCTTTCTCTTTTAAAGCTTCTTCTAACTGATTTTTAAGGTCTTTGATAGAAATATCTTTAACTTGGATATCATACTTTAAAAATTCAATATCTTCTTCATAAACAGCTTCATTCTTTTCATGAACAACTATTATATCTTCTAATGATTCTAATCCCATTTGATAACCTATTATTTCTAGATTAGATTTATTAAAAGCTTCACGCTGTTAATTGATTCGATCCCTTAGTATATATAATATATAAGTAATATATATAACTAAATATCAAATAAAAGGAGAGTAAGTATTCCGTAAGGTTTTAAAGAAGAAAATTACTTTTATCTAAAGTAAAATCCTAAAAATCTTCTCGGGTCGTTTCCCGACGAGGCATGAATTGAGAATCGTGATTAAGTTCGTGATCGCGCGTTTGAATGATCCAAGATTTGGTTTGTATTCTATTTCTACTAATAATATGCAAAAACAAATAAAAGCAAGCCTAAAACAAATGCAATTAAAGATTTAAACTAAAAACGATAACGGGATCCTAAACCCGTGCTTTAAAAAACCAAATTATAAAATTTTAACCCTACAAATGCAAATTTAATTTTTAAATGTCCTAAATGATAAAAGAAAATTTTAAAAAAAAGAATTATATTTTTTTGACTTTTATATTATTTATTATGAATTAAAAACTGATTTAATCTAAAAAATTAATTAAAAATACTAAATTAATTTGGAAAATTCTAAAAAATTTATGAAAAAGGCTTTAAGCTAAGTAGAATCTAAAAAAAATAAAAGTGGTGAACTAGCTTATTAAGTTATCTTAATAAGCTGGAAATAAGCTCTAAAGAGCTTATAGGCAAAACTGCTAACTAAAGGTTAAAAGGATAATAAAAGCAAGCTTAGACGTAAAAGACCCAAGGGCAGTGGTGGTAGCAGAGTGTGTGCTAAAGCTTGGTAGAGGTTGTGGAGGTCTTAGGTTCGAGCCTGGCTCACCCTTGGCCTCCCCAATTTCCTAAGCTTTTTATTTTTGCCAACTTTTGAAACAACTTTTTACTTAGGATGAAAATAAGCATTTTTTTAAAACTACAACTTTTTATGAAAAGCAGTAATAAGCTTGTAAATAAGCAAAATGAAAAACAGATTACACTAAAAACTTAAAACTTAACTTCAAAACTTAAACTTAACTAAATAAGCTTAAATAAGCAAACTAAAACCAAATAAGCTTCTAAACAGCTTAAACTAACCTAATAAGCAAGACTACACTAAAAATAAGCATTAATGATTAGCAATAAGCAACTGAAAAAGCAAATAAGCATACACAATGGCATTTGCAAAGAACAAGCCCAATAGGCTTTGCAGCCCTAAAAATAAGCTAGTAAAAGCTATTTTAAATCTTCAAAAACCTTTTCCAGATTTAGAACACTAACCAAAGAGCTTATGCTCAAAAATTTAGAGCCTAACTTAAATTTAAACTAACCTAAAAATTAGATTGAAATCTGTTAAAAACTTAACCCAAAGCTTGAAAACCAAAACTGTTTTGACCCATTTCTAACAAAACCAATGAAGCAGTGTTAAAAACACAACTACCAGATTATAGGCTTGATTTAGAGTACATTTTGAGCTTGTAAAAACAGTTTTAACACTTTGAATCTTAAAATCAAAAGAAATAAGGATTAAGAACTTAAATCTTCACAGTAAAGAATTTATGACTAGAAAACTTGTAAACTACTAAAAACATGTTGTAACTTTGACTAAACTTAATCTAAAACAGACTTATGATGAATCAAAACAGATTTTGGAAACTAAAAAAATGCATGAATAGTTTTTACCAAAGCCAAGTGTTCTTAAACCAAACACCACATTAACTTTTGAAAATTTAGTTTTTGCTTATAAAAGTCTTATTTAAGAACTAAAACTTCAAAACCAGATAAGCATTAGATTAACTAAGCATGATTAAGCATTTTTGAACCAACAATTAGCATTATAAATAAGCAAAACCAAATAAGCAGTTAAGAGCTCATTTAAGACAGATGGTATGAAAAGAGAACAAATAGACTTATAAGCTAAAACTCAAGCATAAATAGCATTCAAACAAGCAATTTAAGCAAGTATAAGCACAAATGATCATGAAATAAGCAGAGATAAGCATCATAATAGGCCAGAAATAAGCAGTTTCATGAAATAAGCTATAAAATGAAATATAAGAACTTACAAATCCCTTTGCTTTTAGTTAAGAACTTAAACACCCAAATCACTCCTAATCTATCCTAATGCTTATCCAATAAGCTCTAACCCATGGCCATCCGTAATTCACCATGCTCCATGATTCTTGCTAAGTTTTTCATATAAGGAATGCTTAAAAACAGAAAATGAGCTTAAACTTTTGAAAAGAGCTTAAGTAAAGTTTTGCAGGTATAAAAAGACTTGTAAAGAGCTTGTAAAATGACTTGTAAGGTAAATAAGCTAGAATGCATTTAAGAACTTAAAAGACAGAACTTAACATAAAACATGAATTTCATTAAGACTTAAAAAGGTTACAATGCTTAAAAGTAAAAATTACAATATTTAAAAGACTGTAAACATAAAAATAAGCTGTAAATAAGACAAGTTACACTACTCCTAAATTACATGTCTTTTAAAGTGAAAATTAAGCTTCTATATATAGCCGAATTCAAGCAGGCACATGTGCTTGTTGTGTTACTTCTGTGAGGAGTCTCAAAGTCTCATCCAAGCCCTTCAAAATTCTTTGGCTCCAAGCAAGGTAATCTGAGCCATTGATTTGTTGTCCTTGTTCATCAACGAATGAGAGATGAGGGGATTGCCAACATGGTTTGGAGTTTTGTGATGTGGGGTTCATTTGGGGTGAAAAGCTTTGGCAGGATGTGGGTAAAAGGGGTGAAAAAGAGAATGAATAGTGTTAATGGCGGGAAAAGGGGTTTTGGGTTTGACTGGGTTGACGAGCGTTTGTTATGAAATTGTTAAGTTGTTGCATCGTTAGTCCTTTTGGACTAACAATGTTAGTCCTCTGAGCACGCAGCGGAATGTTTGAATATCCGAGGGCGTTACATTTATGGATCATTTAACTATTTAGATTCTGCGAGAACGACTTCTAAACGTGTCATTTTGAAAATAAAGATACATTGGAATTAAACAAAAGCTTGTTTGTTATCATAAGCCCATGGCTCTTCAAATTGTTCAACAATTATAAATAAAGATTCCGGTTTTTAACAAAATTTTCCCAAAATTGTATAAGGTCCCCAAATCTTAAGTGTATGACTCTTACAATTATTGACTTTCATTTGTTCTCGCACCTCGTGCCTTTTTACTTGAAAAACATGCTTTAAAACGTCAACATAATGTTGGTTGGAATTCATAGGGTTTATGTAAATCATTAGTAGGACCGCCAAGATTTCCATGTGTATGATTTTAGGCAACACATGCAACATCATAAAAAGTGATCACATTTTCCTAAGCTCATGACACTGAGCTGACATGTAATGAATGCAATATATTGACAATGATGCCCTGTTGTAATGATGTTCTAACCAGAAAACATCCCAAATCGACCTGGTTATACGTTTGTTCCCAGTGATTAGATAATCACCCGAAGCGGGGACTTGTCAATCTTAATAGATCTTATCTATTACGTATAAAATGTACACTTGCGTCCAATTTGTAAAACAAAGCATGTTCTCACCCCAAGGATGTAAATCATTTAAATAATTGTAAAACATGGGGCTATGAACTCACCTGAGTGAATAGTCCTCTGGAAATTGATAATAGATATCCAAGTATGAATCACACCGTCAAATACCTAAGTAAATACGGCCAGTCTTAGTCTACAAGTTTAGGCTAAAGACTCAATGTATAAACTACAATAAATTTGCTAGTTTATATATACTGTTATCACTTGTGTGGTGGTGTACGTGTTTAATGTATTTGAAATTGTTTGATGGCTCTTGGGAAAACGGATATACTTTCTTAATAAATATACTTATTTATTAAGTCGTAAATTAAACCCGTTTAATGTCCGAATATATTAATATTCGACCGATTCTTTAAGCGTTTTATTATTTCACTTTTGATCACAAATATACCCTTAAGCTTCTAGATATTACACTTTAGTCCCTAGGTTTATAAAATATAAACATTTACACTGTAAACCCTTTAGTTTTGATAATTACATAATTAGTCCTTTAAGTTTACAAAAATGAAATTTAGGTCTTTATAGTTACTACTGGTAGATATAGTCATTACTACTAGTAGCATATTAGTTACTCCTGGTAGAATAATATCGTCATTAGTACTGGTAGTACTATAATGGTTACTACTGGTAGATATAGTCATTACTACTGGTAGCATATTAGTTACTCCTGGTAGAATAATATTGTCATTAGTACTGGTAGTAATATGATGGTTACTACTGGTAGATATAGTCATTACTACTGGTAGATATAGTCATTACTACTGGTAGCATATTAGTTACTCCTGGTAGAATAATATTGTCATTAGTACTGGTAGTAATATAATGGTTACTACTGGTAGATGTAGTCATTACTACTGGTAGCATATTAGTTACTCCTGGTAGTACAAATGCATTCGTTAAGCTTATTTAAGTTTGCTTAAGCTGTTTGGCTTATTGATAAGCTCGGATGAGCTTATTTTGAGCTTATTGGGCTCGTTGGCCCAACAACCATTTACTGAAAATTAGTACCAAGGTCCATTAAGGTTCGTTTGGTTTTTAAAGGGTATAAGGGCCTATATAAGTTTCAATAAGCTCGTAGGTCACCTTAATAAGCTCGTAGAGCTTATTAATAAGCTAGGGTCTCCACTGTTGGGCCTGAGTGTGGGCTGCGTGGGTTAAACGAAGCCATTAGTGGCCCGTTAGGTGTTCTAGTACCTCTTAAGACACCGTTAACGAGCTAGTATACCAAATGTGAGCTTATTTTGCATGCATAGGGTCGTGTTCGCTACATGTACCCGCTAGATAAGGTTGCCTACACATTCCTTAGTCTTCATGTCGTGTTTACAAGAAAGTTCACGTATAGTTTTCTTACCATTTTGTGTATAATGTATATTGTTCACGTCTAAGTCCAAGTTTTTCATATAAATAGGGCACTTAAGCCCTAGATTGACATAATCCATCTTGGTACATGCGTTTTAATTAGGTCTTTGCACCACACAAGTATAACATGTACATATATAGGTGCGTGAACCCTATATGGGTCGTGACACAAGTCTAGAAATCAAGCGACAATTAAACTATGAATTGCAAAGTGTCGTGAGAGACTTACAAGGTGTCCTTGTGACTTGGTTTATAATGATGGCGCACAGCACCCGACTCGTACACACCAAGACGGATCAAAATGGTTTCCAAGCATATAAACCCGCACCCCTATTTGCTCAGTGTTTTTTCCTTCTATAGACTTGTATGTGATGACTCTAGTGTATATTAGGATCGGAATGAAAACAAAGTGAGAGCTGTTCTGTTGCGTTTCATAACCGAACAAGTAAAGCAATATTTGTTTTATGTTGAGCATAAGAGAGTTGTTAAGTCAAGTGTGTGAGTTTTCAAGAGTGTCAAATGGTGAGATATGAGTGTGTATTTATGGGCAAGATTGCTAGTTACTCTGCCGGTAGTCACTCATACAAACCGAAACCGCATCTCCTAGATATAGTGTATATTGAAATTTTCAAGTTAATTGCAACATTGTTTTGTTTCAACCATTCATACATGTTTTTACAATAGTCGCTACGTCAGATTACAAGATTTTCGTGAATTAGGAACATCTTAAGGAGCTATCCTTAGTGCAAGCGTGTGTGCTGAAACCGCAGCAGACGGGTAAAAGGAAGGCCATTTGGTCTTTGTCTATTGTGTAAATGTTTAGTTCAGAGAATTCATGCAATGCATTAAAGGGAATAAGGATGTACAGTGTTACTTGAAGGTTGTGATCATTAGATGTGCAGATTATTGAAGGATTTCCGTAGATGTATCTGTGTGTGATGTAAACTGGCCCTAGTGGCATTTACACGAACCACTTTGTATTAAGTTAGAGATGATTATTAAGGTTATTAAAAGTGGGGGGTGTTGTGTGTTTGAGTACAATTGTCAGTCTAGGTATTTCCGGGTACGTCCAAATGTATTACTTCAATTGGAAACACTTAACCCTTGTTAACGGTGGCTAATAAAACTAAAATACGCAAGGATAACAAACAAATATCTCTTTAATAATTATTTTACTTACTTGGTTGATTAAACCTTAAGATTATTTGATGGAGCCGTTATACATTTGATAGGTTATTTCTACGTCTACGGCGGATTTATCACAAAAGCGGAAAGGTTAAAAGAGGGGCACGCGTACATCGGAGGGCAAAACATGACACAGTGACCTAAAGAATAGGAGATCGAAAAAGACCTCAAACATGAGAAATTGTTAGCACTTATTCCATGTCTCCCCTGCTTCTATAGGAGTAGCTAAAAGGTAACATACATCGGAACGTGCCTTTGCTCTTGATTGTTAAATACGGTTGATAGCCGGCATAGTAACAGTAGTTGCACTTAGAGTTGTCTCGGAATCAAGCATGAAACCTTATTGGAATTAAACAGCCATAATCTGTTAGCTGTGACACGTAGGTCCATAGGATTTGAAGGCAACAAACACTAATATAAGGCCAATATATACATGCCTCTTTGTACTCGAGATCTATGTGCTCCTTTTTCTTATCAGTGGATAACAGATGAGCAAAAGTTTATCCCCTCACACAGAACTTGAGTGCTTCTTGGTGTACTGCGTCTAGTTCCCTGACACCTCGTGTGATCTGTGTCTGGCTACTATTGAACTACAGACCTACCTGAATATCCTACTCGTACGAGAGTACCAATGTTAACAGTGGGGTTTCCCTTTAGGTATCGACAGGACCGCTTAACCGCCTCAACAGTGCTTTCGATAGGCTTGGCCTCCCGATGAACCTTGTGGGCACATAATAAGACAACGCTAAGAATACAAGGTCGGGTCGTACTGGACATCAATACGTGAGGGATCCAATCGCATGCCACGTACAAAGGTGTAGCATCCAGCTGGTGTTCGCATGTAGACATCTAACAATCTAGTTTTATTCACTTTACCTCCATAGGGTGTGTTTTCTAGAAGCGTCACTACGTTGGCCAACCATCATTTTTTAATAATTCAGACAACATATGTTTGATGGTTTCAGACGTGATGCCTACTGTGCCTTTGAAATTTTGTAATCCTAAAAAGAATGAACACTTTACCCCATCATCTACATCTTGAACTTAGTGTCATCAAAGATAAGCAAACCATTACACGGATAACATACGAGAAGTGGTATGCAAATATTATCTATGTCTCAGCATAAATTTGTCACCAGTAATAAGTCCTTTCGCTGCTTACTGTGTGAAGACAGTGTTCCATATCAACTGCACCTATGGAGCAAATGTTTATGACAATCAGGAAACTTACAGCATTCATCATCCATGCAGCGTGTTGCTTATATTTGAGACCGTAAGAGCTTTTTATCTTGTACCATGCGATGGCGTTTATCCTGATCAACAAATCCTTCTGGTTAAGAGAGGTAGACCTTTTCTTTAAGCTCGCCATTTAAGAAAGCCATTTTGAAGTCCATTTGGAAGATCGTCATATTCTTGTTGGATACCTTTTCTACGAAGATACGGATGGCCTCTATTCTTGAAACCGGTGCAAATGATTCCTCAAAATTGATCCCCTCCTCTTTTCTAAATCCCTGAGCAACTAATCTAGCCTTATTCTTTAGTACCCCGCCAAATTCATCTGTCTTGACCTTGTAAATCAATTTTAGCTTAATCAGCATGACTTTATCTGGACATAGCACCAATTCCCAAACTTCTAGTCTTTTAAATTTATGAATTTCTTCTTGAATTGCATCGATCCATAACGGTTCGGACATTGCTTATTTGAACCTCTTGTTCCTACAAAAAGGTTATGGAAGGCATCAAAGAAGGAGCACCACATGCTTAGGTTGCTAAAGGGAGTGCTTTCTCGTAGAGGCAGAGCGGAGACATTGAGGTTGGCCATATTCTAAAGATGAATCCAGCCAGAGCTTCTAAGTTATTCGAATGGAGTGTAGGTTGGTCCTCACATAATATGATTTCATCCCTTGAGATTCAAATCTTCATGAATAGATCATGAATGAATCATAAAAAAATATGTGTTTTTGGTGCATTCTTCAAACAACCTTGAGCATAATTGGATAATATTCTGATCTGGTGTTGATGGGAAATACTTGTTGATGCGTAGCATCTTGGTTAATCTGACCTAGACACAGGTGAATCAGCAATATCACAACTCTAGAGTGCAGCAGCACACGAGGGAGCGGAACTAGAGAAACAAGCAATTAATTTTGGAGGATTTGAAGATTCCTCGAACATGGGGTTGGAACAAAAGATCCCAAACAACTCTTTCTGTGGTTGATCAAGGTTGTTGAGTAAAAGGTTTTGAAAACGAGTCATGAACTTATGTATCAGAGATCATCTAAGTGAAGCCCGGTTCTGCACCGTATGTTCAGAAGCCAATTATCGGCATCATAACAAAATCGATATGGATATTTTCCATGATACATCTGTACATGGTATAAATTTGGTAAGCATTCTTAGTGAGGGTCGCATATCCCAACTAAAAAATACAAATCACCAGCTTTACTTGAAAGTTTGCCTCAATTATCACTATCCATTGTAAATAGCACAGTGCACCAAATAATAAAGGTTAAGATAAATCGTGGTGTGGGAGGGGAGGCGGTTTACTTCTTTGCATGTAAATAGCTCATAAGACTTTTTTCCATGGCGTATTCGTAAATGGATCGGTTTGGTGTAACCATGCGATAAGCGACTATCTCTTCTCACTAGAAATAAAGGAGCTTTGTTGCAGATCAACCTTGTTTGGAATCGGCTACAACAAGAGTACGATTTCGCCTTTCAACACACTATTTTGTTATGTGATTTCCATGTAACTGATATTCCTGAGAGATACGCTACACGAGCGATCATAACACTAGTATAGAGTTTGATATCGACGAAACTCAATTCCATTATCAGTACGAATGTTCCTGACAGTTGCATGAGCGAAGTCGATAACTTGTATCATTTTCATAAACTTGATTATAAAATCAAGAGCTTCGTCCTTTGATGCTAGAAACTTCACCCATGGTGAACCGAGAGGTAATCGCGACCACAGATGTACGAGGAATGTATTTTTTCCCAAATTTACATTGCAAACGCAACTAGGCCCGCGCGCCAAAGATCCAGTGTGGCAAAGATATAGTTTTTCCTGATTGGTGTCTTCAGATTTAGGTTTATGTGTTTGTTTCTTGCTTTCCCCATTGCACATGCCGAACACAAATGATATTTTTCAAATTTTAATTTTGGAAGACCTCGTAGAAGAGCATTTTTGGCCAAATGATTAATAGCACTAAAGTTCCAATGTGAAAATTCGTCGTTGTCGATACGCCAAGATTTCGTCATGGAGTTCGTTTGCGTGATAAGAGACAAATTAGGAGAAAACTCCATCATCATCCCAATTAACAATTATAAAAGGTTGGTTTCCTAATTCCCAAGAGTAATCAACACCTTCTAGATTAAGAAAACAAACAATATGTGAGAGATTTCTGAAAGTCTACTTCAAGATACATGGTGGGGGATGATACCGCATAATTAACCAACAGAGAATAGACTGTATCCTAGTCCTTCCACATAATAAACCCTTGAAATTATGACATTCCCTATCTAATAATCACCATACCCCATAATCTTTGCAATCTGGTCGTTACCGAACTTAACAGTACCGAGAAACTTGTGAACAAAATTAGTGAGCCGAGAGCGATCTTTGGTCATATGCTTTGAGCATCCGGAGTCCAAATACCATAAAAAAATTTGGACAACCTGAGATTGACAAGAGAAGAAGATGGAGCAACTGAAGTATTGGATCCTCGAGATGTACCGGGTTCCGTTTTGTTAGAAATCATAGATTTTGCAATCTTAAGTTTGCTATTGGAACCAATAGTCTTAGGTACCTTAGGTCTCCTGGTATAAACCTTAGTTACTACATGTTCTTGTGCAACTACTTCTAGATGAATGGGTTCCCTAAAAGACAATCCATTAGTGCGGTAATCCTAGTTAAAGGGCACACATTTCCAACTAAAGTGTGAAAGTGTCCACTCTTGTAGATCTCCAAATAACATCCAATTTTAATAAATACTTTTCCTGTAGTTTCCATAGTCTACTTATCTTTTTAGCTTTCTCATAACAGACTAGATATGGAACACGCATTCGGCTATCAAAAAACAAATTCAAGAAAGCATACATTATCATGTCTAGGATCAAAATTAGAAAATATACATTTAACCGCACATTAGCTCAGAAATTTGTATTTAATTGGAATGGTTGCAGCATTTGCATATCCAGAAGGTTCAAACAGCCACATAATTTGGGTTAATCAAACACAGTCCATAATATCCTAGATGGCTCGTACTTTATTCTTCTTCAAGTTACTACTTGAAATCTACCAGGATCCTCATTATTCCATTTTGTACGGAAGACTGTAACTTTAACCTGGTTAGATTTAGTAACCGACTTACTCCTGTATAAGTTAACACAGAATTTGTTATGGTCTATTTTTCCTGTTTCTGGAAGCGCCTATACTATAGTAGGATTGTGGGGCTAGTGATAGGATATGACGGGTTCAACAAACCAACTGTTTTCTTTCTTGTTGGATGAGGCGGACTGCAACTAATTTCTCACTAAACGGTTTGTGAATATCAGGGCAGAGTATAGCTCTAACATAGCCTAGCACTCTTGCACAGCTAACATACCTTCACAAGTAATAAGAATACACTATCTAAAGGGTTTAGTGTTTAGCTTGTTCAACTATCTCCCTAAAACATAGCAGCTAGTTTCCATAGTGTCTTAATGGTAGTATTGTGAGCTTCCCTAATATTCATATCCTTAGGAGCGAAGGTTAGAACTACGGTCAAGCTTATACATTCCTAGAGCATAGTGGTAGCATTTGACACTAAGGTCAGCATTATAAACTATACTTATTCCTTAGTTAATTTTTCTAAGATTCATGTATTTAATGCTGTTATAGGACAGAAACTTGATTCCTGAAGTTTGAACATTTAAATCAGTAAGTTCAACAACTTTTGATTATAATTAATTTAAGGCAAATTTTCAGTATGTTCTTTAGGCACGAACACGTGAGAGGTTAATGAATCATAGAGTTGTTAAACAAGTCCCTGTATTGTCAGAATGCGCTTATTTTCTGCAATTAGTTTGCCACCAATGTTCCAGTTCCTAATTTTATGGTCTCAAGTCACATTCTCATGTCCTTTTTACACACTGTGTTTGTGTGTCATGTTTTATTCAAACGTTTAATGTTTTCCTTTAACTTCTCGGTTGTTGGTAAAATGCTGATATTTAGCAATTATGGAAGTAAAAGGACAAACTATGTAATTATGCACAAGATGTTACGGCGTAAACCCTTCCAGGGTTACGCCGTAACAAATCCCATGCTGAAGCACGACATTTGGAGGACGATTACGACGCAATTCATTTATTGGTTGCGCCGTAATCACATATATGGAAGGAAATCTTGGCAATATTTACCGTTACGGCGTAACAAGTCATGTAGTTACGACGTAACTATATTCAAGGAAGGAAATCATCGTATCTTTGGATTTTTGGAATGTGAATCAGCAATTACGACGTAACAAGATATAAGGTTACGCCGTAACATATGAATATTTATGGATTTACGTGTTACCATGGTTACGGCGTAACTGACTTGTGGTTATGTCGTAACACATTTGAAGTCTATAAATTGAAGACGTTTCTGCACAAATTCATCATCTAACTTCTCCCAACCCATTCTTGGGTTTGGGAACAAGTTCTATAGCAACACTAGTGATAGAAGGAACGTTAAAGGAGCCATGTATCATGTGACAAAGTTAGTTTTAGGAGTTTGTAGTGTTTCACAATGTTTCCTACAATTTTTACTAAACCTAAGCATGAATGTAATTCTCCTTAATATCAGTATCATTTTGTTTCATTTTAATTTCTTTACTTCTTTTGTTATTATTATCATAATTTGTATGTAGCTTTAAGTTTCATAATCTTGATGTTAGTCTTAGATCTGGGTTGCACATGTGAACGCTGAGTGTAAGATCTTAGCTGACCCACTTATCTTGGTCCGTATCAATTCTCCCTGTGGTAGTTCCATATTTAATTGGAGGGATCATGTATACCCATGACATCGGTCTCTCAATCTTGGAACTAAAATTAAGTGTGTTAGCCTTAATTTTATTAAATCAAACAAGAAAGTTATCAGTCTTATAAAGTCAAATAGGTCTTGTAATGTAATAGGCTAGTCGGGTATTAACGGGCTTGGATAGTAATCTAATATTGTCTATGATTCGGGTTTAAAGCCCAAGTTAAGCCAAGCCCGGCCCATTAAGAAAGCCCAAGTGCCAAGTAATAGGCCAAGGGTATAAAAGAAACCCTCTCCACACATGGAGAGGGTGTTGGTTGCCATTTGTTGTATGTGTAACTCACCAAACTCTCTCTTCTAATCTAATATTCCACCATTCTATTTTCTCTTTTTTTCTTCTTATTAATTTCACCTTATATAGCTTATTTGGGTTTGCTTATTCAAGTTGTGTATGGATTCTTAGTGGGATAACATGTGGCATCAATCGCCAAGGGGTGTTTAGTGTTTGTTTTGTGGTTAATAAGCTCAAATTTGTGGCTTATTTGTTCAAAAGTTTGGCTTCTTGAAGGTTTATAGTCTTGTTCTTGGTTCTCTTTGATCTTGACGTTTGTGATGTTAACGTTCATGTTTTTATAGTTGCTATAGCCTTCTAGTACCAAGTTGTGCAAAAGAAACCAAGCAAAAACCTTCAAAGGGTGATTTTTAGGTGAAAACCCACGTTTTTCTAAGTAGAGAGTTAAGGTACTGTAGCAGAGAATTGTTGGTCATACTGTAGCAGAGAGTTGTTGGTCGTACTGTAGCAGAGAGTTAAGGTATTGTAGCAGCGAGTTAAGGTACTGTAGCAGAGAGTTAAGGCAGCGAGTTAAGGTACTGTAGCAGCGAGTTACAGGTACATTGAAGACAAATTTCTAAGGTAAAAATCAAACGTTATGCTGCCCAAATTTTCTCAAAGTAGCGAGTTGTCTGACATCTTCTTCTAGCGAGTTATAAAAATAGCGAGTTGTCAAAGATTCTAGCGGTTCAATAATTCGTTTTAAGATGGCGATTTGACTAAGTTCTAAAGGCAGCGATTTAGTGTACACCACTAGCGGTTTACAATCTGTTTGAAAATTTGAATTTCACGAACCTTGTTTTATTGGACCTTGGACTTTGGACTTTAATTAACCGAGCAAAAGCCGGAAGAAAAGTCAAGCTCCCAGTCAAATTCAGTCAGAAAAGTCAAATCATGGTCAAACAAAAAAGACAAAACCCTATAATATTCCTTTTTTTTTACCCTCAAGTTTCATAAATGTCCAAAAATGACCCCTCACTTCTTATTGGGCCCTTAAAACCTTATTGGGCCTGAAATACCTTGAATAACCTCACCCGGATCCTATATTAAACCCAAAAGCCCAATTAAAAGCTAAATAGCCTAGGCCCATTTTCCATTGGAACTAAACCACAAGGACCGAACTTGCAATTTCCTAAAGTTATTTATAACTTTTAATAGAGAAAAGAAAGAGAAGGACTATTTGTGTAATTAACTCAAAGATACAACCGAATTCACTCATTCAGTTAAAAAAAGGGCGCCATTTTCCTTTTTACTATTCATCTTCTTCTTCGCGATTTACCATGGAAAAACAAAGTTTCTCAAATTAAGGGCTAAGAACGTCTATTCAAGTAAGCTCAAGTACAATGGCAGGGTTATTAAGGTCAAATCAAGAGATTCATTAGCTCACTCTCAAGGCAATGACACGTCAGTGGATGGAAAGCACAAAGGAAAGCTCAAATTTACTCTTCACTCACTCACATAAGAAGCACAAATGTGTCACATCAAGGATTGCCAGCTTGGCAATCCGTGTGACTACATTTGTGATCCAACGGATGTGATTGCTTCTCAAATGATTGAAGGAATGGGTGGATATGATTGAATGAGGCGTGGGCAAGAAGGCATGCCTAAAACCTTCTTAGCAAGGCTATATAAAGCCCTCACTATCACACACATTCACCATCTAGGAGTAGGAGTAGCTTAATAGTTTTAGCTTAATTTTTATGTAATTTCTTTTTTTTTAAATCATGTAATCAAGTAATCATAAAAAAAATAGAAAAAGTTTTTATAAAAAAAATAGTTCTTAGTTTTAGAATTAATAGCTTTATTTTTACATTTAGAAAAATTATTTTTATATCTTTTAAATTTTTATTTTTATTTTTAAAAGTCTTTTATTTTAATTTTAAAATTAGGAATTTAAGTCTAAAATTAGTATAAAAATAGTTTTCTTAACTTTTAGAGTATTTTAGATTTTTCTAAGTTTAAAATTTATTTTTCTACATTTTTAGGATTTAATTTTCTAATTTCTAGGATTTAATTAGATTTAATTAGTTTTTAATTCATATTAAATTCAAAAATAAAAGAAAAAATGTTTTTCTTTTTCCTAAAATTTTCTTTTGTCTTATCTTAGGTTCATAAATTTAATTTTCAAATTTTAAGGATTAATTTTAGTCTACTTTCCCAAATTGTCGCGTTTTATTTGTTTCCCATATTTGTTTAATTGTTTAATTGCTCAAATTTACTAGTTGTTTTAGATTATCAAATCAACCATTATGCTTATTCAAAATCAGAATCCAATCTTAACGAGGTTTCAATTTCACTAGTCCCGTTAGGAACACGACCCGGGTGATCATACTTAACCGGTTAAATATACGTATATATATTAATTATTATCATATTTTTTTGAGAGTGAAATTGTATCGGAGGGTAACTTGGTATTTTCTAATTGCTCTTTTAAACGTATTATATTTTTATATATAGATTGGGTATATAAAACGTCTACACCACCTAACAAATTATTGGGGTCTAACGGCATAAACACAAAACTTGAGATCAAAACTAAATATAAACGGGCATAACAGTTTTTTTCACCATTTACCACACTGATAACTAACGAAAACGTGTGAGTAATATAAAAGAGTAATTCCCGATATAAATAATAAGGCACTTTAGGAAAAGTAAATATTATTCTTCTGGAGTCGTAATCCACGTTGAGATTTGAATTGAAAACCACATTTATGTTTTGAAGTAAAATGTTTGATTATGTTTTTAGATTTTTGGTTTTTAAAAATAAACTACTTTTAGAAAACTATTTTTTTCGATACTAAAAATTATACTAATATTAATACTAGAATTACTAGTCACTTAAACTACGAGAGTTATGCTAAAATGATCTAAAAGGTATATAAGACGAACATGCTTGCTAAGTGACGTGAAAAGTTCCACAAGTGTGAATTAAAGTTTTACTTAACCAATTAACTTCCTCAGAAAAGATATTTATCTTACAACGTTGGTTTATTTTGATAAAAATCTCTTAAAAAGATATTAATTACTAGATGTGTTATTTGATTATTTTCTGGATTTTGCCTTTCAAACAACCAAATGAAAAATCTAAATAATCCGAAAAAAATTATTAATCAACTAAACCTTTTTCAAATCCACACTTAATTCCCAATTCACAATATCACTTAACAAGCACTTAATAAAACTACTCACTAAGCATAACAATCAAATAAGCAATTCTAAAGATTATATACTAATAATTCTACTCTAATGAATTGAAATAGGATAGAAAATGGAATCGAAATGAAGAGCCGCAATAAAACGATAACCATCTGATTTAATAAGCTAAAGAAAATAATCAAATTCTTTCTAGCTTATTAAACCTTTAAGCTCCACGCCTCATGAGTTGACCGGTACCAAAAGCATAAAAACATATTAACTGTTAATATAAAACAATTTATATCTCAATTCCCACTATTACTAAATCTGTTTACTTAAACTTCCATGCCTAAAAGTAATTTCCTACAAATCAAACACAGCTCGAGGTCCAATTACCAAACGTGGCTAATGGTGAAATCAACAAACCAAATACAGGCCCAACAGTGGAATTTTTAGCTCTAGCTTAACAAATTTTTGCAATCACTTAACTACAATAAGCTAAACCAAATTAATTTAACTAAACCGAATAAGCATCAACAATCATAAGCTCTCGACAGCTTATTTAATGAGCGAATAAGCCAAACAATCTAGATTCGATTTTAGAACTAATGTTTTATAATCTATTTAAAAGCTTTAGTCTAAAAGAAATCTAATTAAGTAATTGAGATCTAAACCTAATAAGCACATACCGCATCAATAAGCACTCCTAACATCAATAATAAGCCATCACAAAACTGATTAAGCGCAAATGATCTTATTCGCACCTTCAAAAACAATATAAGCCGCAAGGAATGGATCTCAAATTGACAAGATAATCGTGAATCCATAAGCTAACATGTTTCAAAACAATCTCTAACCAATCAATAAGCAAGAAACGAAATGAATAAGCTACTGAGCTTATTTGCAATTTTTCAAACTAATAAGCTAGAATGAATTAAAATGCAAACCGTATAAGCTTACTCTAAATCTAATAAGTTATTATGAAGCTTATCAGATCTATAAGAGAGAGAGCTTTTAGGAAAACTTAAAGAGATTATAAACGAAAATAAGCTAGATCTAAGCTTATTATATAAGCTTATATCTGAATCTTATTTTGGATAAGAGATGGATCGGATAAGCTCTTATGAAGCTTATTCGGTTTATTTCTTAATCTCAAATAAGCTGGTGGAATAAGCTTAGTTAATAAGCTAAATGAAATAGCTTATGTTTCGGATTAATCGTTAAGAAAAAAAGAAGAAAAGAAATAAGCACTTAATCACCAAGAACATATCTTATCTATATAAACAAACAACCTTGTTACAATATACTCAATAAGCTGAAAAGTAGCGTGTTACAATGAAGCAAAAATTAAAATAACCTACTACGAATACTATAACCTAAAACTAGAAAGGGAATTTTTTTGTAAACGAAATCCTAAATGTGTAAAAAGGTGGTGGACTCTTAATTTATAGCCAAAATGTAGGAGATTTGTAATTTTTGTACACCGCCACCTCAATGAACGGCCTAGATTGGCAATGTATTTCGTTCCTAGTATTAACCAACGTGTCAGGATTTGATCCACCAAGCCCATTTTCGCCATGTGGACAAGCACAACATATAAACCCGATCCTCAAATACCCATACGCCACATGGCCCTTTACAAGCGTAAAAAGAACGCATATTCATCCTCTAAATTTAGTCCTGAGAGATAATAACGAAAAGGAAGGCCAAATGTCGTGCAGTTATTCACCAAGGAAGTGATAGTGGAAGTTGTAGGATATTGGAAATCATAACACAATAAAACGACTAGTGGATTAGCCAAGTTCTAGAGAGAGAAAGTGAGAGAGAACTTTCTAGAGAGAGAGAACTTTCTAAAGTGAGAAAATGAATTTGTATTAATGAAATGACTAACCCACCTCTTCCATGGCATGGAAGAGGCTTATATAGTTACAATGAAACCGGGCCTATAGCCTAGTGAAGGGCTAACACGTTGGGTTTAATACCCAACCCATTACCAATGTTAAACATATAATTACTTAACTATGAGCAACAATAAACGGTAAAATACACAGGATGACCGAGTCTTTTTCTAATATCTAACAATCTCCCCCTAAGGGAGGTCACCCCAGAAAATACTAAATTAAGCTCAGCAATCTTGATCTTGTGTTCAGCTCGTAGTCTTTGATTCTTCATGCATTGATCTCTTAGTACATAATGTAGTGATCTTTAAACTTAGTTCCTTTAACTTGTGTGATCTTTGAGCTTTCTTTGAGATCATCAGCCACAGTAAATCCCTTAATCATCCTTGTTGTAGTATTGCCTCTATGTAATGTTGTGACCATCGGACCGACATGATCACACTTTTTTGGATCATGATAGCACACGTCAGAGTTACGGAAGCTGTGTTGTAGGTCTTTCAGATATCATGATGTCTTTAATTAGGAATATTAAGTGTGAGCATGGGGTTGTGAATTGACATGTCTCTTGCCAGCAGCTGCTACCATCGAGAATTCCTGCAAGTATATGTTCATAATAAACAAATGAAAGTGTCTTTGTTCACTTTCGTTGAATAAGGTTGTAAGAACCACGGTTCCCTGTTAATCAGTATAAATACTGCCTGTG
>BQNB010122056.1:0-20352 GCA_026074375.1 Tanacetum coccineum
ACGTTTTTATAGGTTTATGTCTATTTTTATCCGTTTTCGTTCGTAATATATGTGTTTGTACGTTTTATACGTTTTCATCCATTTTAATCCTTTCTCGTCCATACAAAAACCTATAAAATCATAAACTTGTCACCAATTAACGTACACAAACGTAGCAAAACAGAAAAAAAATGAAAACAAATGAAAACGTAAAAAAACGTATAAAAACGTAGAAAATGTAGAAAAACGTGCGGTAACGAGCGAAAACGTACAAAAACGTGAGAAAACGTACGCAAATGTGCGAAAACGAACGAAAACGTAGAAAAACATGCGAAAACATGCGATAACGAGCGAAAACTTAGAATAACATACGAAAACGTGCAAAAACGAGCGAAAACGTGAAAAAATGAGCGAAAACGTGTGAAAACGTACGAAAATATAAGGAAACGTGCGAAAACGAACGAAACCGTAGAATATCGTGCAAAAACATGCGAAAACGTGCAAATTAAATAATTTTTATGCTTATGGTTGTGGCAGTGTTAATTTCGTGTATACTGCAAATTAAATCTATGCTTATGGTTGTGGAATGGGATCGTGAGAAAACCTAATCTCGGTGGAAAACCCAGAAAACTCAAACAGATGCCCTAAAAATACTAAACAGATGCCCTAAATGTGCGACAACTCTTCTCGAAAAAATTAGGGCATCTGTTTAGTTTTTTTAGTGCATCTGTTTGGTTTCTAGGTTTTTCAGCAAAATATGGTTTTCTCTAGAACCCAAGGTTTTCTCACGATCCTATTCCTATATATATATATATATATATATATATACATATTGCTAAATCTGACCCGACCAAAACGACCAACTATATCACATTTTCACGACTCGGACTCTAAAGAGATTTTATGCAAAACGACGTTCCGGATAAATTTTTAGTTTTAGCCGAGACCTGAATCTCAACAGAAAATGACCAAAATGCCCTTACGAGATTCTGCTGGAACTTATTATATTTTTAATAAAGTGCAGAAATTGACTTTCAGTTTTGACTCGTTATTATGCGATTTTAAAAGTAACAAACCTCACGATAAAGTAAAACGACATTCCGAACAACTTTCTTGTTTCGCCGGAAGGCTAAAACGGACTTGAAAGTGCTCAAATCGGACGTTTTCAAATCTGCCAGCTTTTAATATATTACAAGTGACATTATTTTCTAGCTTAAAGTGTATATCTCGATTTCGCTCTAGATTCTTCGTTATTAGGAGTTAGAAGCTCCATTTTATATCAAAACGATCGTAAAAGAAAGCTCTATCATATTTTTCAAACAAAAATCAAATTTTACAAAATCTTGTACCTCGCTTTCCGTGCCAAAGTTTCTGCCAAAACTTACATGTTACAAAGTGCGCCAAAATTCACTTTTGACCCAGAAATTCATTCACGACACATCTAAGATGGCCTATAATCAATATTCAACTCGCTCAATCAACCAATAGCAAAATATAAACTAGAAGACGCAAGATCTCTCAGATTTCATCACATGCAATTACCAAGAATCAATCGAATCGTAAAAATAAAAATAGCACTAGTATTAGATATACTTACAATGCTATACGAAGCAAGATCGGACTCGATCAAAACTCGTATCGTTCCTCCTTGTCCTAGCCGTGACCTCGAACCAACCAAAACACCAAAACCTTAACTTTTTGCTAATAAAATATTACACAAAAACCTTCCCCACTAGTATCTAGTTAACACCTTTGATCAAAACCCCTTTTACTAACATAAACCTTCGTATTTTATTCAAAATCCAACATGCATAAACCTTGTTGCATGTACGCTCTTTCTCTTTAAATGACCATTTTAACATCATCTAAACAATATTTGCTAGTTGGAAAAATCAAATGGCAAAGGTATGTGGGTTTGTATGGTTCGACGAGCACAAGAAAGAAAAAAAGGAGAAGAAAACAACTTCACACTTGTAGAAAAATACAAACACCAAGGGTGTTTGCTTTGTGTGTTCGTCCGAACCCAAAAGAAAGGAGGGAAGGAGAAAACAAATTTCAACTTGATTCTTTATTAATCTAGATCATTTTTTAGTGATGTTTAAATAGATTTCAATAATCAAAACTTAAAAATGGGCTTTTATATAAGTGTGTGAACTTGTGAATATTATAGGAGTTTAAAAAACCATCATTGGAAGCAACCAAAACTCCTAAATCATTTCTTGCATGGGAACTTAAAAATGTATGGAGTGTGGTGTTACCCTATAACCGGCATACAAGGCTGGGGGAGGGCTCATCATGCATTTAATTAAAATTAACACTTGTACACAATTAAATAAAATGTGAACACTAGACGCGAGCTTTGGCCAAGGTCGAGGAACAACGACGATATTCGTAAAAATAATAATTTACGATTTTTAAAAATAATAACGAGACGCGTCGTAAATTTTTACGATGCTTAAAACGCTTAACGAACGCGCGGTCAAACGTTGACTCGCGAAACGTCAAAAATAAAAATTTCTATATTCCGTTCGTAATAAAATACGAAAATATTTATTTTCGACAAATAAAATTTTAAATGTCGACGTTCGTTCATATGAACTTATAAAATAATAATTATGACGTTGAATTCATGATCGTCATACGCGTCGTAAAACTCGGGTTGTTACAGGCGTATACGTGAGTACCATTTTGCCTTGAGCATGCTATGATATGGGTTTATCTCTGCCCTGCTATTATCTTTCCCTACGTTTATGTTGCTTTGCGTTTATTTTTGTCCTTAAGACCTATTTTTCTATGAGCTTACGTTTGTCTTGCGTTTATCTTTTCTCTGTGGTTACATTTTCTTACGTAATTATTTCCCCATCATTATAATAGAAAGTTGTCTATATAAATACTAAACTTTTCAAAGACATGTGAGTGACACAATGGTCTTTAAAAAAACAGTTTTCCCAAAACATCAATGAGTGAATACATGGTCTTTAAAACTTTTTTTTACGAATATATAATACTATTTTTTATACATAACATCGAAACTTGTCACAGTCTGCCGACCCTACGTTATCTTACTATCCGAACCTGAATGCGAGTTTGAACACTCGCCCCACACTATTGAAACACCTACATCACCTCGTAACATCTCAATCTTTCTTACTTCTCGTAAATTGTGGAAACATGGCGATTAACTCGAACATGACTCTAACCCATCACCTTGTAACATTTCATCTTTGGGACACGACTTTGAGGAAACCGACTTACTTTATCTTTCTTTTACTTCTTTTGATTTTGAAGAAAATGTCAGCAACAAGACAAGGAAATAAGTTTGGCATAGATTGACCAGATGTAGCCCAACGAGTTACTGATGCTATATGAAGCTAATGCTGTTTGTGAGACAAAATCCGTTTGGCTCACGAATCAATGAATTAGGTTGTAAGTCAGGGAACCCCGGTAGCCAGGAATGCTAACAACAAGAGGAAATGGGGAATTGATCACGGTAAGAATTCTGAAAGGCAACAAAACAAAAGACATGAAGTGGTTAGGACCCACACTGGTGGGCCAGGAAACAAGAAAGGGTATGCTGGAACCTTACCCAACTGCATCAGTGTAAGTATAACCACACTGGCCATGCCGTTGAGGTGCAGAATTGCAAAAGGTAGGTCACAATTCCCCAAGTATTGTTGGAGTCCTATAGCTGCAAACAAGAACAAAGGACCCTAGTGTCAAAATTGGAAGGCTACTGTTACCTGTTATGAGTGTGGAAAACAAGGGAATTATAAGAGTGATTGCTTAAAGCTAAAGAATCAGAACCATGTAAACCAGATTTAGAAGGAAAAAGCTCGCGGAAACACTAGCAACTTTACTGATAATGCTAATGCTAAGAAGATCTCCCTCCTTTTCTATGAGACCTAGGTTGAAGCCTTCTTGACTAAATCCCTTAAGAACATTTAATCATTTATATTTATATTTTTTATTTAAGAGTGTTCGTGTAATAATGTGGGAGTTTTAATTTCCCATTGATGTACTGTCATGACAATTACGTCCGTTTTACACTTGAATTTCTAATAATTATATGGTAAGTTACTCCTTGAATTTGTTACCATCTATAATCATTTTATAAACTATTTGTCTATCACTATAGATCATTTGCTACCACCTCATAAATTAATACGATGTCATCTATAAATCATTTGTTGTCACTTATACACTGTTTCGTTTTCTTTTTAAATAAACCACTTCGTTTATCATTTAATAAACCATTTTTGTTAACTACAAACATACTTGATACCATATTATAAACCCCTTACTATCACATTATAAACTGTCATGTGTTTTTCTCATAAACTATTTTCTGCCAGCTTACAAAATATCTTGTGTCGTCATATAAACTACCTTGTTTCGTTTTTGCAAACTGTTTTGCTACCTTATAAACTATACTGATTATACCATATGAATTTCTAAACATAACACTATTTTGATGAAATGAGCATTCATCGTTAGTCCCTAAATTATACATAGCCTGATCACCTATGTATAATTCAGGAAGGACCATGTCATGCTGAGAATAGTCACCTTAAAATCTTGTCAATTTATCTTTACCTTCCATTTCTATTTTTCTCTTCTCTTCCTTATAATTCCAACAGGATTTTATCGTATACATGTTTTACTGATATTTTGCATGCGTATGCGTGAGTTGTGTCTGTCATGTGTATTCATATTAGTAAGCATCGTAACTAAATAGATTTTTCTCAACCTCATCACATAGAGACACCATACCCTTAGCCGAAATACCGAATCACGCTTCTAGTAGTCATAATAATTATGGATTGAAAGATTTTAGAACATGATGGACTTATCTCATTTACTTGAAATAGAATCAAGGAAATTAGGAACACCCACACCATTAAATTCTCTAATGATCATGAAGTTAAAGCTAAAGACTTAATCATTTTAAGTACCTTAGAACCTAGCCGATAGAAGTTTCATACTCATTGATTTTAGCCTACTAAGTGATATCGCCCCAGTCGACTTAGACACTAAGCACGCTACCAATGTAACTGACGAGAAGTAATAGGAACCGATTCTATAATTCAAGGTTCTATCCTAAATTTCTAAAACCACTCATTCAAATTGATTTAATGCCCATAGAACTCGGTAGTCCCGACGTAATCATTGGTGTGGATAGGTCGTCGAAGTGCCACGTCATAATCGTTGTGACGAGAAGATTGTTCATACCCCGTTCAGTGATGAGATACTAACGATTCAAGGAGATAAGAGTGAAGATAGAAGAAATTCTAGAATGAACATTATTCGTACACCAAGACTTAGAAGTATATCCATAATGGGTGCCACGTTTTTCCGGTACGGGTTTCAGTAAAGAAGATGAAATACAAGTCAGATGAGACACGACTTGAAGACGTGCCAATCGTTCAAGAGTTTCCGAAATTCTTTTCAGAAGACTTGTCAGGACTTCTACCCGCTCGACAAGTTGAATTTCAAATCAACTTAGTCCCCGTTGCTAGAACATGTAGTACAAGCCACTTATCGATTAACACCGTCTGAGATGCAAGAGTTGTCCACTCAACTGCAAGAACTCGCTGACAAGGGATTCATAAAACTAAGTTCCTCACCCTGGGGAGCTCTAGTTTTATTGGTCATGAAGAAGGATGGATCGTCAGGATATGTATCGATTATCGCGAGTTTAACAAACCTACAGTGAAGAACCGTTATCCACTCCCAAGGATTGACGACCCGTTTGATCAATTGCAAGGATCGAGTGTCTACTCAAAGATCGATATGAGGTCTGGTTATCACCAACTTCGAGTTCGAGAAGAAAATGTACCAAAGACGGCGTTTAGGACTCATTATGGTCATTACGAGTTCCAAGTGATGCCTTTTGGTCTAACCAACGCACCAGCAGTATTCATGGATATGATGAATAGGGTGTGCAAGTCGTATTTCGATAAGTTCATAATCGTGTTCAGGGATGATATATTGATTTACTCCAAAAGCAAGGAAGAACACAAAGAGCACCTTAGGCTAATTTAGAATTACTTAAGAGGGGAATTGCACGCCAATTTTCCAAGTGAATTTTTGGCTTTCAACAGTACAAGTTCTCGGTTACGAGATAGATAGCGAAGGCATTCACGTTGATCCTGCTAAGATTGAGTCAATCAAGGATTGAGCAACGCCCACGACTCCAAAGGAGATATGTAAATTCTTAGTTCTTGTCAATTATTACGACAATATTATCCTAAGGTTTCTAAGAAGAATAGCTAAGCCCCATGATTAATTAACCCAGAGGAGTGTGAAATTCGAATGGAGAGAAAAAGGAGAAGACGCATTTCAACAGTTGAAAAAGAAACTGTGCAGTGCGGCAATTTTGGAATCAACCAAAGGAAGTGAAAACTTCATGGTTTACTGCGATACTTCGTATAAAGGACTGGGCGTGGTTTGGATGCAAAGAGAAAAATCATAGCCTACGCATCTTGCCAACTCAAGATTCACGAGAAGAATTACACTACGCAGACTTAGAACTTGGAGCTAAGTGTACGCTATCAAATGAGAGACATAATTTGTAACGGCACGAAAGATTTTGTGTTCACTAATCCTAAGATTTTGCAACAATATCTTGATCAAAAGAGTGAACATGAGACAAAGTTATGTTGAAATTTTTGAGTGACTATGACTGTATAATGTGTTATCATCCGAGAAAGACTAATGTGGTGGCGGATTGCATACCTGAGAAGGAACGATTAAGCCACTACAGTTTCAGAGCTTTAGATTATGACATTGGTTTGAAACCTTCCCATGCAAAATTTGAATCTCAAGTTAGAGCGAGAAAGGAAGATAATTATGGAAATGAAGATTTGTGTGGTATATTAAAAGCTTGAGCCCCGGCGACGGAACGTTGTGTATGAAGATAGGAGTTGGATACCCTAGTTTTTGGTGACTTGAGAGCTTTGATTATGTAACGAGTCGCCATAATCAAAGTATTCGATCCATCCTGGATCGGACAAGATGTAAAAGATTCGAAGAAACTGTATTGGTGGCCCAATATGAAAGCTGAGATTGCCACCTACGTCAGTAAGTGTTTGACCAGTGCCAAGGTCAAAGCCGAATACCAAAAACCATCTGGTTTGTTGGTTCAACCTGTGATCCCAACATGGAAGTAAGGGAAAAAATAAAAAAAAAAAAAAAAATAAAAAAAAAGATCATTACAATGGATTTCGTTACTAAATTGTCGAAGACATCGACTGGACAAGACACAATTTGGGTAATTGTCGATGGCCTTACTAAATCTGCTCATTTTCTACCAATGAAGGAGAACGACCCACTAGAGAAGTTTACTAGACAACACTTGAAGGAAGTAGTCACGAGGCATGGTGTGCCAGTTTCGATCATCTTTGATCGAGATGTAGATACAACATCTCAATCTGCAGCACTTTAGAAAGCTTAGGTACTTAATTAGATATGAGTACGGATTATCACCCTCAAACCGATGGTCAAAGTGAAAGGACCATCCAAACCTTAGAAGATATGTTGCGTGCTTGTGTGATCGATTTTAGAAAAGGTTGAGATAGGCATCTACCCTTGGTGGAATTTTCGTACAATAATAGTTATCACACGAATATCAAAGCCGCATTCCAATTGTAAAAGTCTGTTGGAATTCAAAAAGAGGTCCTGAACTTACTTGGGAACGTGAGGATCAACTTCAAAAGAAATATCTGAATCTATTTGCTAATTTTGCATCAACGTCGAATTCCACAACTTGAGCTTCGGGATGAAGCTCTTTTAACGGGGAAAGGATGTCACACCCCGTAAATTTCAAGTCATTATTTTAAAAACTATTCTAATCCATTTATAAAGCGATTCTTAATACAATACATTTGAATTTTGACTAAAAACCGTAAGTTATACCGAGACAACTGAAAAAGTCACACGATGCGTTACAGCTTCGGACGAGAGTAGTCAATCTTATTTTAACCTTAATTGATCATCTATGTGTTACGTAAGTCACGTATACTTCCGTCTTCGATTTCTACATTTTTTTGCGTACATTTGACGTTTTTCGCGTTTTAGGACAAACAAAGACCCGGAAAGTTGTCACCTTTGCATGTAAACCTGAGATATCACTTATTACATGTTATAATGCCAAAATTTTTGTTCATCCCCTCCCATCTTGACCTAAACAGATCCCTAAACTCACATTAAATCACCATAAGCCCTAAATTAAATCAAAGGCATCTTTTATTTGAATTTTAACCATGCACATGCATGTGTAAGCCTTAGAAAATGACATCTTGTATTTATCCTCCTATTTACCAACATCTTCTTACAACCATTCAAGATGGCATGGACCACTTGGAAAGTAGCCAGTAACAATAAAACTTGGAGCCAAAGAAAAGTTTTGGTCCCCTTTTTTCTTCCTTTCATAACTGAACCATCAAACACACCATATGGGTGTGTTGGTGCTTGAATAGTCAACAAGATTGAACCATAAAAAAATTCCCCCTAAAGCTTGTCATATATATAATTTACTTATTCACCAACTAGGGTATCCTTTCATTTCATCAAGCCACCAAAAACTTTTCTCCTCTCTTCCTTTTGTCTTGAAACCTACGACCAAACTCACCCACATAAGGCTTCCATTTTCTTTGATTTCTAGCAACATTCAAGCATAAAAAGTTCATTTCTAGACATATCTAAATGTCTTGAGCAATGATTTAAAGGGTTTCATACAAGATTTAGAATTAGGGTTTCAAGGGTTTCTTTTGATTTTCATGATCTAAGGTATAATAATTTAGATCTTGTGTTTTTCTCTTGTTCTTCTCACCCTGTAAGTAAATTCTTGATTCTTTCTTTGATTTCTCTTTGTTTCTTGAGTCTTTATTCCAAGTTTAAGACCCATGTTTTTATGATCATTAAAAGTAAAATGAATGAATCTGTTATTCTTGTAAAAAAGAAAGTAGTAATGTTAATACTGTTGTGATAAGATGAGATTGAGATGAAAAGTGTGTTGAAACAATGATAAGGATAGGATTATGATAGTTTTAAGTATGGTTTTGTTGTTGGTTTAGTTGTGAATGAATATTAGGTTAGATTAAGCAATATTGTGAAGTTGTGGTTGATTTTTGAAAGCGATTTGGTTATGTACAGGGGTTGTCTGAAATTTAACGTGGCATAAATGAGTGTTTAAAAATGTTTAAAGTGTCAAAAGTCAAGGTTAATTGTGTATAATGGTTCCCTTCCCACGGTCGTTTTGATATAAAGATCATCAAAAACAGACTTAAAACGACCAAGATACGGCCAAATGAAGTTTTAGAAATTTTGCGGCAAAACTGTTTTTGTATTCACCAGATCAGCAGCTAAAATGGACGATTCGGACCATTTTGATTCCGAATAGGATTTTGTATAAATCATGAAAGTCGTCTGAATTGATGTTTTCTTGGGCATGCACGGGCCGTTTAGCTTAAAAGTAAAAAACGAAGGAGATAAACCATATTATTGTCGAGTAACTTTTCAGACACTTTATTTATTATAAAAGATGTTAGAGGGTGATTCATAGGCCTCATGTTGTACTATTTACTTTAAGCATTTATGGGTGAGAACATTGCTTGTTTTCAAACATTGGACACAAATGCTTTACGATTTCCCAATCCTGTTTACGTGTTGCCTAAGTAGCGTTGAAACTTTTAATGCCAGAGTTATCATGAACCGTTAATTTCTTAACTGCCTGTCATGGCTAAGTGAGCGCGAGTGTTGTAAATAGATCTATTGGGATTGATAATCGCCGTTCGAGTAAGTAGCTGTTACTAGATCGACGGACGTATACCATGTCGGAGGTTAAGGTGTTGTTCTGTTAGGGTAGCTGTCAAGGCAAGTTTTATTTGGCATTATGCATGCTATCAATACTATTGAGCCTCGGTGTCATGAGATTAGTGCAACGTAAATACCTTTTTATGTGATATTGTATCTTTTATAATAGTCACAAATGTTTTGCAAACTTGTGGTCCATTCTTATTACCAATTCAAACCTATGAATTCACCAACTTTATGCAACGGTGTTTACTTTTAAAAAGTACATATAGTGGTTGTTCCCTTGATCTTTGGTGATGTATATTATGACGTCACGCCCTCGGACACGTATTCCGTCCAGGCCACCTTTGGGGTGTGACAGTAATCTGTCCTATAGATATCTAATTTCACCTTAACATATAGTTTAAAAAACTGATTCCATTATCTGGTTATGGATTCACGTGATTTCATCGTGTGTCTAGTTTTGTTTGATTTCATCGTGTATATACATCTGCACTATCTGATTCCACCCTGCACATTCACTCAGCATCCACCTGCATCTGTAATTGTCTACCGCTGTATGTTCTGTTCAGCTAGGTCGTTGTCTTCATATGCCATGAATGTGTTATGCACCTTATTCTGATATGCTATGGCTCTTCTCCGTATTTGTGTTGCTCTACTTTGTTTTTGCATCGACTTTGGTCTATTTGTTTCAGACGTGGTTGATTTTGCCTTATTATAGTTTGGATTGCATCGGATTGAGACTTTTTCTAGCTTCAAGTTCACACTCTAAGACACTCTGCTCTACATTTTTTTTTGTTTTTAATTTATTTTGTTTTTGAAAAACTCTTAATGTTCACTGTTGCAGCATAGGGGAAAACCATTTGTTTAGGCTCGTTTAATAGTTAGGGTTTTATTCGTGCCTAGTCTATTTGATGTTTTGTAAGGTTAAATATTTTAGTTGAATCTGATTAATATATGTTCAGTATTCCCTGTGATTTCTACAATCTTTACCTGAATCCATATTGATACGAAAGATTTAATATAATAACAAAAACGTTTCATCCCCTCTACGTTTTCATAATTGTATCAAAGACCACGTCTCCTAATTTAAAAACAATGGTTTATTAAAATTAAGTATGGCAACCATGTACAAATATACCTATGAAGGGGGATTAATATGAAAAGTGTAGCTAAGCTGAAAGTGCAAAAGATCTGAAAGAGAAAGAAATATAGCTAGTGTTGATAAACAATTATAGATGAGGAATTTGATAAGATGGTTGACCGAGAATAAGAAGAAGATGGTGGATTTGTAGATTCTTTACTCTTAAGTCATGAAGATCCCGACACTAGGTTAGAACCGAGGAGTTATAAGGAAAGTCCAGAGGAGAAGAAACATGATGATGATGATAATCATCAAAATGATGATGCATTGATCATAAGGAAACGGATGGGTATTTTGGAGACTAGGAAAGCAGAGAAGCAAACACCAATTCCTACACCCCTAGATCTCCTAGGATTGACTTATCTTCGGATAAGGTACCAACTATTGAATTGATGGAAACAAATGTACATATATCTGATGTTCCCTCCCAATCCTCATCCCAACATGCAAAACATCGCAGAGGAGTAGTAGCAAGAGTGACAAGGCATAGAAATCACTGATACTTTCAACAAAAAGTTATTCCAAAGGTAGCACAGGGTACAAGGCAAGTCATCAAAGCTCATCTTTAAAAAGGTGTGAACTTGGAAATGAAAACAAAAGTTACAAGTGTGAAGGATAAATTCTGAACATTGGTTCACTTCAAAAGATTACTGCCCACTGCTCCTCAGCAAAATGAAGAATTTTCTCAAGAACTACATGCAAAATCATGTCATAACTTTGCAACCATCTTAAGTGTTTCTAATATAATCTACAGCAACAATTATACATGAAGATGAAGGATAATCCATAGTCACAAGTTGCTGATCCTGAGATGTGGAATGTTCTGAAGGCAAAGTTTAAGAAACCTTCAGCAGCATTAGAAACTTGTAGACAAAATGTTTTTTTTGCAAGAGAAGTCATGGTAACCATCCAAATGATGATGCTCTTCTGAGAGGTGAAAAGGGGAAGCAAAAAAGAAAAAAGATATAAAGAGGGTCTAAGTATGTACATGATACATCTTCATCAAAACAACTAGTGAAAGAATCTCATACAACGTCATCTATATAACAACAACATGAATATGATGGGTGGTCTGAAATTCTAGAAATTGATGAAGATGAGGTAATATCTGAAGAGGCATCACCAGAGTTTTTAGAAGAGTTAAAGAGTATAGGTGAAAAGAAAGTACTAACAATTACTGATCATCATATAATGGAGGCTACTTTGAATGATACGATTAGAAATCAATACAAAATTGCAACAGAGTATGCCTACCACATTGAAAAGCAACAAATTATATGGAAAATTAAATTGTCTAGGAAAGCAGGGAAGAAGATCTGATGTCACTGATTCATGAGAAAGAAGCTCCAATATTCTTTGGTCCCCAAAGAGATCCAAATGAGCCTCCAAGGTACTTGTATAATGAGGATATGTTTTATCCAAAGCACAAAAATACTAAGGCTAAGAAGTATGTATTTGCATAAAGTTCATGTAACTCCTTTCCCATAAGATGATCTTGAAGAACACTTAACAAGATGGGTACATAAAGAGTTCAAGACATTTCACTAAGAAGTACGACTATCCATTCAACACTGGAAAGACACATGTCACAAGATTGTTTACATAAAGAAGCACAACAAAGAAAGATCAGATCCTAAGGATGTTTACTCAAATCACAAGAGTGTTAAAGTGATCAGAAATGAGAACGAAAAATGATATAGGCAAGAGTTCATGGAAGAAATTATTGTAAAAAGGGCTGACAACAAAGCATATATCTTTTCTAAGGCAGACTACAAGTACTTGAACAAGGACGACATAGAAGACATGTACTAGTTGTGTTTAAAAGGTAAAGTCAATTACCGTGAAAATGGATTGCTAAATTCCTTAGTCATCTTCATCAAAAGTTGTGTTATTTGGAAAAGAGTTCATGATTACCAGCTAGGAATTAAAAGTTATCAGATCTAGATCAATCTTATTGGACCAACTCTTATCATTCCTGGTATCAAAAACCTTGAACTTTATTCTATCATAACTGTTCCTTTTGTTAGAATTGCATATGAGAACAATAAGAAAAAAAGGAGAGTTATAGGCATTAGAGATATACCAAAGTTTTGTAATGCAACATTGGAGAAAGGTTGAAGAAAGTTTAAATATTGTTTGTGTTGCACGTTATGGATTTAAAGACCCACCTCTTGGTGAATTAGACAAAGAGATCATGGAATTGTTTGATACAAAGATCAAGAAAGTGTTGAAGAAAGTTTATAAGATTATTTGTGTTGCACGTTATGGATTTAAAGACCCACCTCTTGGTGAATTAGACAGAGAGATCATGGAATTGTTTGATACAAAGATCAAGAAACGTCTAAAGCATCAAAGACATATGAGGAGGTGGGAAAACTTTGTGAATGAAAGACCAATTCTATCGCACAAAGTGTGTCTTGAATAATCTACCCTTAGAGGGAGATTGTTTAAAATAGAAAAAGTGTTTATTATTTTTAGAATTGGTCTTTATAATAATAAGTAGTTTTTAGTTTTTAATATTTTGTAAATAAAGCTAATTGGGCCTAAGTTAGGAAATTAGCCTAAATAGCTAAGTAGTCATAGTTTAGAGAGATTAGTATAAATAGGGAGAATTAGAATAGTTTAGAAAGCTTCTCGTTCTTGTACTCCTCATTCTCTCTCTTTTATAAAACACCTCATTTGATATATCTTTCTCTCTCTAGTTTCTCTTACTAAACATAACATTCATATATGTGATATAATGCTTAAGTGACCTAATATCACATCAACATCTCTCGGCGTCTCAGGTTTGCTTCAACATAGGTTTGAATATGTTTGTTATATTAGATTATGATCAAACCATTTAACAAACTATAGAATAAATCTAAATAATATTTCGGAGTCACTACGTAAAAGTTGACGTAAACATTTGTATTTAGACATAAGTTTTCACTTGACGTAAACTTGATTTACAATCAAAGAAATATTTTTTCATACACTTTACATTCTTTTTATTTAATTAAGTTACAAAACATTTTCACAAAAATAATTTGACAAAATATTTTTGTATATATAAAAATGTTTTAATAAGAATAAAATTCAAATTTTGCATCCCCCAGTTAAATTAAACAAACCTTCCATAAAAAAATCACGCCATAAACTAAAACACAAAAAGAAGTGTTTCGACATGTTCAAGTCCCCCTTAATAGTGACAGATCCCCTTAAATAGGCGACGGTCCTTTAAATATTTAAGGGACCATCGGTTTGTAACAGTCAGATTTTTTGTCTATAAATTGTGGTTCATTTTCACACTTCAAAAACATATTCTTTATACACATTTAGATTAGATTTTCTCTCATGTTTAACACATATTTTCACACCCTTAAAACCACGATTAACCCTTGATCATGATGCTTCTAACTCTTATTTGTTGTAAATATATTTCTCCCTGATCATCCATCTATGCAAGCTTAAATATCTTTGCCATCCACAAACATATACGAAGATCCACAACAACAAGATTAGAGTATTTTTTATCTTCATTCATTGAAGGGCTTCTTTATCATAGAAGTTAAACATCATCAAGCTTATTTCTTGATGTTTAGATTATGCACTTATATCTATTTAACAATCATGTATTGGATCTCACATTATATCATTATCGTACATCACTTATGTAACAAATGACATTTTTCCAGGTTGATATTTAACCACTAACTTTAAATATTTTACTTTGAACGTATACATGCTTGATTTAACCTATAATCGGGAAGTGATCCCACAAACTGGAAAAAAGGTTCTTAGAGCGAACAACAACTCTATAACTAAGTTAGTCTACCATGACTAACATGTTATCATCATGGACATATTTTATAATTCATGTGCATTTCATTTTATAAGTTTTACGTAAATCATACAAGTTTACATATTCATGCATGCATGCATAACACTTCACCACCTTTTTTATATACATACCTACACTTATACACTTTCAAAAATTCAAAATATATTTTCCCCCTCCTCACCCACTATGAACCGTCCCCCTTCCCCATATATCTCTAAGAATCTCAATCCATATTATGGCTTATTTACTTTCACCCTTATACCCAACTTTTGCTTACTTTCAAATCGCTTGTATCCAACATTTGTTACTTTCACCATTATTATCCAATTTTTTACTATTCCACACCTATTACTCATATTTCCTTTGCCTCCACCCTTTAACTTCATAGAATCAAATCATTATCTAGACTAGTTAAAACAACCCATCCTTCCATTAAGACGTTTACCCCAAATAATAAAGGTACCTACTCTTTATTTCTTACACTTTCAAACACATACTACCTGTTTCTCTCCTTTCTTGTACATGACAACAAATAGGAAAGAACAAAGGATTATCAAAGCTAGGTTTAATATTTGCAAGAAGAACTAAGTGTTGGTTTAAGGAAGCTAAAAGGATATGGGTTGATACATATAGTGTCTTTAGCTGTTTTTTAGTAACATCTTGCATACTTAGGCATTCATCTTTGTAAGTAACATTATTTTCATATTTACATACATTTTACATACTTCATATATGATTTATAACTCCTTTGGAATGCTTGTGTATAAGATAGATATGTTAAAAACCTTGTTTACAAACCCTAAACTATATAATGAACAAAATAACCCTAAAACTAAGTAAAAAAAAAAAAAAAAAAAAAAAAAAAAAAAAAAAATAAAAATAAAACTAAAAAAAATCCATATCAGTTTTGATATAAAAAATAACCCTAAAAGATGAAAAATGAATAAATTATGCTTGGTATATGTGTATTTGGATCCTTTTGTATGTGGTAGTGTACGCTATTTGCAAAAATCACAAGAAAAGAGCCAAAAACCGGGCAAAAACGAACACGAGACGAAAAGAGTACACAAGAGCGGGAATTTATCAAGCAAAGGTCAACAAAAGTTAACCAAAGTCAACCTTGGTCAACTCACATGAAGGAAAAACTTTTGAAATTACCAAAAAACCCTTAATGTTAAAACATTTTCACCAAAAATCCAAAAATCAATAACGCCGTTAGTCCTTTTTTACTTAGGGACTAACGGTCATTAAGTCTTAATATTAACCCAAGCCCTTAACCATTAAACCTTAGCCCAAAATAAATACCCGAGCCCAATTCCTTTTCTTATAAAACAACGGCCCAAGTCAACGACCCTTTTAACGGGTCAAACAAAGTTACAAAAAGAAAAAAAGGGCGCGAATGGGTGAATTACTATTCACTGTCTCCCCCAAATTCACCCTGCATAAATTAAATGGTAAAACCCAATCCCCTACACTTATCCTACTTGGCAATAATGATTCGAGTACAAAGCTCCACATCAGCAAAGAATTACATCATCAAAGCTTATGATTGGCTAGCTTTGACAACTAGAAATGCATGTGTTCTCCAAAGAAACACACTAAATTGGGAATTTTACACTAAAATCAGTGTAAAAGAAGCACATGGCTCCAAGAAGGTGGGATTTCCACGCTGGCAATCCATGTGCCTCTATTCAATCCAACGGCTAAAGATCAATTTCCAATGATTAGAAGAGAGCAAGGGTTGAGATCAAGTGGAGCGTCTAAGGACCTAGAACATTCCCCTCTTGCCTATAAAAGGAGCTTCACTCTCACTCACGCAGGCATCTAGTTTTTTAGGGGTAGAATTTTTAGTATAGCTTTTAGTTTAAGTAATTTTAGCTTATTGTTTTCAAATGAATGTAATTTTCTTTTTATAAACTTGTATTCAGTTTTCAATATCAATAAAAGTTTAGTTTACATTTTGTTCAAATTTTTTAGATTCAAGTTTTACTTTAAAAAGCACTTATGGTTTTACAAGCGTCCTCGATTGTCAAATACTAATAAGCAATCATATTAACTAATAAGCTAGAAGATCACTCAGTTAAGCTCTCAAAGCTTAACTGAGCTTTAAAATACTCAAATCCTCCCATTAAATTACCTCAGCTTATTTTTGGAAGGGAAGCCAGTAATGGAAGGGCTTCCAGGACCTTACCAGCTTATCATTAGATAAGCTGGAGCTTGTTGAGTAGCTTTTAAAAGCATTAATAGCCTTGTTTTGTGCAGAGGCTTTTGTAAGTCTTCATTTTACATTTTATAGCTTAATATTGCATCTTAGCTTATTACTGTTTTATGTTTGCTTATTTCTGTTTAGAATAGCTTATTGTTGCTTATTATAGTTGTTAAAGGCTTAATATGTTTAATTGTTAGTATAAATCTTAGTTTTTATATATTTGTCATAAAACAGTCATAAAAACCAAAAAAATATTAGCATTACTTGTTAGCTTATTGATCTTGCTTATTTGATTGATGAAAGTTGTTCATTAGGTTTGATATAAGCTATTTAGTATCTGGTATTGATAATTTGTACCTTAATTCTAAGTTTTATAAGCTTAATATGGGTTTGAGCAATATAAAGGGGTTTTGGCTTAAGCAGTACTATAACTTGAGTTAGTACTCGTCCAAGATCCTTTTGGTTCTTTACATTGACTTTAAACTTCGAATTCAAGCTTATAAGGTTTGGTTTTAAGAATTTTAAGAGTTTTAATCAAGTTTAAGTGTTGTGGCTTGAATCTAAGTTCATTAGCTCAGGTCATTTAGGATTTTTAGCTTAATTCAGTTCTAGCTATTAAAACTGCTCTATTTTCTTTTCCATTTATTTATACATGTTGTTGAAACAAGTTTAGAGGACTGCATCTATTGGTTTTATGATTTGGTCATATTAGTGTCAATGCATCAACATCAAAACAGCCTTAAAGGCCATTTTCTACTAAAATTTAGCAGGTTAGAATTAGAGTTAGCTTTTAAAATTCATTGCACAATTAGCTTATAGGTCAATCTAGATAGGTTAGGGTTTAATTTGTAGTTAAAAGCTTCTTTAGTCATCAATTTTAGGTTTGCAAATTAGCACTTTGTTTTTTTATAAAATATTTCAATCAGTATGTACCGACTTTTTCAATTAGCTTTTTCTTAGCTTATTTGAATTATAAAATATTTTTTGATTAGTGTTTTAAGTAGTGTTTAGGATAGGCTTTTTAGTAGTATATGCCATTAATCCATAAGGATCCAATTGTTTGATTAAAAATAAGCTCAAAGTTCTTCTCATAAAAACCAAAATCATAGTTAAACAGTTTAAGTAGCTTTTTCATTTAGCTTTCTCTTTGCTTATTTGATTTTTAAACTCAAATTTGATTGATGTTTCAAGTAGCTTATATAACATGCTTTCTAGTGGTGTAAGTCTTATGTCCATAAGGATCCATTAACTTAGTTAAAAATAAGCTCAAAGTTGGCTGTTAGTCTGTTTAGGAAACTGTTTTTCCTTAGGTGCTTATTTAGTTTTTTTCAGCTCATGGCTCTTGTTTAGAGCTAAAAATGTTATTCACTGTGCTTATAGGATTGTTTTAGATGATCTTTAGCTATATTGACATGGTTGAGCTTATTAAAGCTTATTAAAGCTTATTAGATCCTTAAGCTTTAAGCAAAAAGCTAAAAATCATTTTAAGTGATAACTGTGACTTTTAAGCTAAAATTATGGCTTATTGCTTAAGTTTTATAAAAAGTTATTTTGGCAATTTGCTTATCTTTAGCTGCTTAATAAGTTTGTTTCAAAAAGTTTTTGAAAATAAAAAAAAGGAAGTAGGGAAGTCAGGGGTGAGCAAGGCTCGAACCCCTGACCTCTACCCACCTCAACCTTTTTAACGCCTCATAACACACTCACCAAACCAACATGCCTTTGGGTCTTTTCCATTCTATTTTGTTTTCAAAATTGTTTTAACACCTTTTTGAGCTCATTTGGTAATAAGCAATTCGAATGCTTAAGTAATTTTTCCTGGCTTATTTTGATAAGCATTTTCAGTGTTTTTAATTTTATTGCATTTAATTTGTCTTTAGCTATTTTTAGGGATTTTATTAGATTTTTGAATCATAGTTTAATTTTATTTTTCCTGCATACTTTACTTCCTCAGCTATTTTTAGTATTTTTCTTAAATTTTTAATTCAAAGTTTAATATTTTTCGTGCATTTATTTTGTTTTAAAACTTTAAAAAATCATAAAAAATTAAATAATAATCAAAAAAATAATTTTCTTTGTCCAAAAATTTTCTTTTATTATTTAGGAGGTTTAGGAATTAAATCTACGTTCGTAGGGCTTTATTTTGATATACTTGTTTAACTGTCTCGTTTACTTTAAATCCCGTTATCGTTTTCATGTTAAATTCTTAATTGCTTAGTCGTTTACTTTCTTTGCATGCTTTACGTGTTTTTATGCGTAGAATTAAGAAAACAAATCAAATATTTAAATTATTCACTTACACGATCACAAACTAAACCGATTGTCTATTCATACTTCGTCAAAGGAAAAAGACCCGGGAGATTTTAGGGATTGCTTTGGTCAAAAGCAATCTTCTTAAATCTTTTGGATTACGTATACTACTATACTATAATTGTATTTGCCTCTTAATTACGCATACTTGTTTGTGTGTGTAGTTTTGGGATGGATCAAATTTTTGGCGCCATTGCCGGGGATGTGTGTAGCGATTTTTGTGATTCCGTTTGAAGATTAGTATTTGAAGACCCTTCCTCGTGAAGTTATAATTCCCGTTTGTGAATATTTTTCTATAAAAATACAAATTTTTTATTATTTTCTCAAATTTTTGTGAATATATATCAAGTAATCAAAAATACCAAAAAAATCAAAAAACAACAAAAATAACCGTCTTTTGTCACTTACGAAAAAGGCGCACCTCTTTTGTGAAATAAGCTATAAGATGGGTATAAGGAGGGTTGTTCCAAGGAACTACGACCCAAAGGGACGAACGTTTTTAAGGCGATTCGCTCCCACTACGTCTCTCACTTGCTTGCGAGTTTCACTTAAGGGAGTTACCCTAAGTTTGTTGATTATTCGGTGAAATAAAAATATTGTGTATATATTTTCTCCTCGTTTGTTTTATCGGTTTTATTTGTGGTGCATGCACACTAGAAATTCCTATTATCCAAATAATTCACCTGTAACCATTCCGAGACGTCGAAATAGACGACGTGCTCTAAACATAGTTAAACCCGAGCTTCATACTATCGTTGAAGTTGCACCAATGGCGGATAATCGAACAATGGAAGAGCTACTCCAAGCACCCACAGAAGGGTATGGAGAAGCTATCGTCATACCGGAAATTAATGCGGACCATTTTGAAATTAAGACGAATTTGCTACAATTGGTTCAAGCTAACCTATTTCATGGATTTGAGAGGGAAAATCCCCATACTCATATTAACAATTTCCAAAGGATTACCTTGACTTTGAAATTTAGGGATGTACCAAATGATGTGATTAAACTCATGATGTTTCCATATTCACTCGAGGGGGCCGCTAGAGTTTGGTACGATAAAGAACCTCCTAATTC